>JABSTQ010002546.1:0-60323 GCA_013358835.2 Ixodes persulcatus | reverse complement strand
CAAAGATTTCATGTATTGTAAGCTGGAGAACACCGTGTAGCAGAACAGGGGTCTGGCACTTACACCCTGCTGCTGTGACATTGCCAGGATAACTACGGCAATATGATACTTGTGTGACGACACCACGCGGAGATCGGGGAACTACATTTTAGGGCGTGGTAAACACCAGTCTACGACGCCGCCCCAAGCACCGCAGTGGCACCCACAATCCGGAAGTAATTGTTGCCGGGATGCAGGACTGGTTAGGCTGTACGCTATTTTCCGTTTCATACTTACAGCTTGATATAGCCGGCACCCCTTGATAAACGGAGCGCATGATCAGCTGACCGGACACGACGGCCAGATTCGCCGAAAACCAGACACCCCAAGTCACCACGAAATCTGCGAGAAGTTGAATGGAGCTTTTTCAGTAAGCCTCTGCACATGCGTGCACCATCTCCCCTAACATTGCTTCACTCAGTCGCCATTTTCAGAGGGCATGACCAACACTGTCAGCGCCTGTCTTTGCGCCTACTTCGCCTCTTAAAACGATTCTGTCTTAAGCGTCGATAATATGGGGCCTATACAGGTATGAGAACCGATACAACGGCACGATACTAATGTGTTCTGACGGGCAAAGGCGTCTTCGGCTGCCCCTGATTTGTAGTTTGCAGACAACTACCGAGATGGCGCTCGTTACTTGAAAAAGGTTCATTGCGTCGACAAACTCAAAAACGAACACTTTCAAGTTCTGGCATTCATAAATCTAGAGCATATAAATTTATATTCTCCTCGTGCGGACCAGGGTATAGCAATGGCCCTCCTTCTTAATTCAAGCATTGCGGGGAAGCGACGGTCGATCTAGGAGGAGAGGTGGCGGTGTGCGGCGTGCAACTTGTCCAACCATGGCCAACGTTGTAGATGCGTTGCGCAGTCTGCTTATACGCGATCTCTTTAAAAAAAAGCGCAATAGCAGAAGAGGCAGCGAATCCACTCCGGACAGCAACCGTAGTTCTAAATTTAACCGTCGAATGAGGAAGGCCTGCGCACTTGCGGAGCAAGATCTCGAAAAGGACAATGATGATGGATATTCCATCATACCCAAGTACGCCCACCCCCAGCATTTTTAACGCGAAACGTTTATAGGCCAGTTTTTTAGGTGATGTAAGCCTTAAAGAGCGTAACCGTGAATTTCTCCGCTAAATATAGCGGGGAAAAATACGTCGCATGACTTCATAACACGTGAGCTATACAAAAATCAGTTTTCCAGCTAAATTGACCGGAAAACAATTGACTTTACGAGAGAGGGTCTCCTGCAATATACACACATTCAGTTTCCCCGCGAGATTTATCGGGCAAATTGCCGTCACGTGATCTCAACACAAATTTACTTCCCCGCTAAATTTAGCGGGAAGTAAATTTACTACCTTCAATTTCGCGGTGGAATTTTTTCCTAGTCACGTAGGGGCGTAATCACGTCACTCCTTTATACTGCCTGAACCACTCTTATCAACTGTTTCAACCACCATGATTGGAACTATGTGCATATGTATACATACGAAATAACTGCAGTGCGCTGATTAAAATACTTTTAGAATAAAAGAAAACGCTTGTTTACGAAAAATCGTTTTCTGGGAAGGTAGTTTTTACAAGTATCGCCAACCATTGTTGCGAAAACGCGGAAGACACGTGCCACGAGCGGGTGTTTCGCCGTCATTCGCTTCCAAGGGCCGCTCGAGACACGGTTAAAGTGACACGGGCCTCGTGCACCGGCGCATTTGACGTAACTTCCAAGAGAAACACAAACACTTCGACGGGTTTTAGATTTGCCTTGCAAGTAGCAGTAAATGCAAGTGCGCGAGGCCCGTGTTTCAAGTGGCCCTTGGAAGCAAATGGCGACGCAGAGCTCAATTGAGTGGCCCGTGGAGAATTATTATCAAGATATTTTAAGTAAAACAAAATCGCAGCGACCCCCCCCCCCCCCCCCCCCCCCCCCCGGGCTGTGGTGGGAGAAAAAAAAAACTACCCTCTTGTGGAGGCCGTAAGAGAGAGCGCCTTTTCTCTCTAGCACGACCGTGCGTCGATTCAGAAACACGTGATGAAATTTGCCACTTTCTAAAATCCAAAAGGTCACACGAGATTCGCACACCGGTGAAAGTTTGCGCCGCTAGAGACAAAATTAATAACCCCGAACGCATGACATCTGCTTCGGTGCTCCTGTTACTCTACAATTTAACAATCACACAATATTGCTCACACATAACGTCATTTCTGCAGCTGATACAAATAACACTATTCTACTGTACAACAATGAAAACAGACAGATAACTTACTGGGGTGCATCTTACGCCGGCTGCTTGGCCAATCTGTTCCAAAATGACTATTGCAAGCCTCTTCTTTTTCGATTCATATTTTGGCGTGACCGCGTGGTGGACTTCCACCACATCAGTCGTCGTATTTGCAGCCGAAAGGGTTCTGAGCCGTAAGGTTTAAGAAAAAGCAGACGACCGAGATGGATACCCTGAAGCCTCCCGAAGCACTGGTACTGTCCTGGAACCTGGAACAGGACTGGCTAAAGTTCAAGCAGCGATTGGATTGGTACCTGAAGGCCACAGGTGACATTGGCCACAGGCTTCGCAAAGAAAGACGACGAGGACGAATCGGACTGCCATCCTCTTCAATACCAACAATCCATGTCGTCGCCATCTTGCATGTATATACTCATCAGATTATCATGTTCACGAGACGCGGCACCGCGGGCCTCCATGGTACGGGCTGCTGCCTTTCCGCGGAGCCGCTGCTCTCCAGAGACAAATAAACAAAAACTAAAGCGAGACTAAAGAAAATGCAGCCCTGCTGATGCTCCATGTTGCTGGTGTAGAGGGAATCGAGGTCCGTAACGACATCGTGTTTTGCCATGAAAGAAAACTAGGAATCCTGCACGAGACTTGTAAGTTCGGAGCCCACTGCATTGGCTTAATTGCAGTTTAGATGGTACGGAAACAAGAAACAACACGCGATGACCAGTTGACATACGCGCCACCAAGCGGTAAAAGCAAGCAAATTGTTGTGTGTATGTTTATACACCCGGAAGTTAGTCTGCCTCGGTGGACGTCTGGTGTCTCAGCTGTAGATGAGCAATTTAGCCAGTGCGATACAACGGCTAGCCTGGGGTCTTTACGTGCACCACGCAGTAGTGATACACGACCGCACGCCGATACGATGCTCATCCAGATCGAAACGGGCAGGGGTGGGGATTGAACCCAGAATCCCTGGGTTCTGCAGCGCGAGCTTTCGCTCCACGTGCTCCGAGCTGGTGTGCGCTATACCACTCGGCCACCGATCCCCCCCAGTGGTAAAAGAGGCGGCGCAGGCCGCTGCAGGCGACTCCATGGGATCCTAGCAGACGACGCCCGACGCCGGTGGCACATTTTGCAATAAGAGAAAGTATGGTGCCTGGAGCGCGTCTTCGACTGGCCTGTTTGGCGTCCTATGCTGCCCATACATCAAAAGTGGTCCCGAAGTGGAAACAAATGACGTCACAGAACCCCAAGTGTCATGCTGCTGCATCTCGAGATCCTGGCGGTTGGTCGTAGAAATGCTAACGAGAAGCTGCGAGTAGCACAAGCGAACGCGAGTGTCGCTGTCGTCACGGCGTCCCAACGTCTGGCTCCCGAAGCTTCCGTGGGCTTCCACACTGGAGAGCGACCTGCAGCAGAACAGGCGTCTTCCACATACACCGCAGCTGTTGAGACGCCGCCAGGATCGCGACCGGCGACAGCATGACGTTTCTATGACGTCATCCGGCGGAACTGGAGGAACCACTTTTTGGACGCGTTAAACACACCAGTGGGAAATACGTTCCAGACACCATAGCGAAAGTACGAATGTGTCTTCTGTGGTCTAGCGCCAAAGGAGACCCGCCCGGAACTTGCCCGGTACTTGAACGTCGTCGAGATGGGGCCGAGAGGCTTCGCCAGCACGCTCCGGACGTTTACGAGGAGTGTCCTTGTACGGCACTACTCCCAGTTCCGCACTTCAATCGAGGATTCGGAGCTCCAACTCCGACAGCCCCGGTAAATTCTCCGGCAAGCGCGTTAGACGACTGATGCGAGCAACGAGCGTTGCCGCGCATGCGACTGCAGGGGAAGCGACCATCAGTGTAAGCCGCAGCCGATTGGCCAGTCCCTTCGCTTCTACCATTGGCTACTCAAACCCGGACAATGAACGTCATGAAGGAGTCCATTTTTTACTTGTTTTTGTAATTTCAATCTTCCTACAACCTTTAAAATAAAGCGAATTTCGAGAAAAAAAATAGTTTAACTAAGTTACTACGTTCAGTGCACTCGGGTTTTGTGCAAATTAAACCAGTCGAAAATTCGATGCAGGGCCCCTTTAAAAGGAGTCCTACGGAATCAATTCTAGTCGTTTGAAATATTAAAAAAGAAATATTGATATTGGGGTTATCAGTGGCCCTTTAAGTAGGAGACATATCCTTGCTAGCCTTGCACAACTCGTTCCATATCTGAAGTAGGTCAGGCTCAGTGAAATACAACATAGCTTGTGAGTCGTGACCAACCTACCTTAAAACTCAAACACCACCCTTAGTTAGTCAGTTCGAGTGCATACCCTAAGCTGTACTAGTTCGAGCATTTACTACGGTTATGTTTTTATAGAAGCTAGAATAAAGCTTACAAATCAGCGTCATCGCTTTCTAGGTATCATTTTCTAGCATGAAATCCCCCCTCCCCTTTCTGGTTGATTTGATCACTATTCTAAAGTGAAGTTTTCAGTGGTGTGATTGGATTGAATCGTTTTAAAGCACACGTTATAGAAACCAAAAGTTCCTTCTGGAGTAATAAAAAGAAACATTCGTAGCACAAGCTTATATTTTATTCTTATTCCTTGCAATGCATACATTAGGATAGGGTTAACTATTGCCCTATGGAGTTAAAAGACAATGTCTTTCACGTATTTCTACTCCTCTGAAACCATTCATTACGCTTCATTGCATGGCAGAGTTCAATTCCTCTAAACTGTCAAATTGCTGTTGAGTCTTGCTTCTGTGCTCTACACACAACAAGAAGGACGTTGCGACAAGCCCCATTTTACTCGCGACGCTTTGTTTTCTTTCCCTTTCGCTGTAGAGCGCGTGAAAGAGCATCTGCAGGCACGAGCTTTTCTATTGACAGTAGAATGGAGTTTCGTTTCTATGTTTTTCCGCTCAGAATAATCCAAGCTCAAGCTTTTTAATCGGAGCGTCCCTGAATTTAATCCAGGAGTATTCTGACTTAATCCAAGTGGTCATTAATTTAATCCAATCGCAAATTAACGTAATCCAAGTCATAATCAGTTTAATCCCAATGACATACATTTCAAGTGAAGAGCCACTCAAATTAATCCGTGTATCGACCAACGCATTGTTTACAAACAAGCCCTCGTTTGCCCACCAGGCGAGGGCACTGCGCGCGCGCAGAAACCAGATTCGGCCGAGGCGAATCACCTGCCCATGCCCAGTGCCGACAGCAGCGCCACCGCAGCGGCGTGACGTCAGAGAGTTGAGTTGGTCTATATTTGTGATCTAACAATGACTGCTGCTCATCTGTCGGAACTGTTTTAAAGGTCTGAGGTGCTAGCATGTCGTGAATAAGGTTTAAGTGTATACGCCGGTTTTATTATTACTTTCTCATATTCCAAAGCCATGCCTTGGCGGTATGCTTGGGCCCTGCCGCGGTTTCACCATCGAGCGTTGACTGCTCCTTTGAATCCTCAGCAAAAACTTGGAGATATGCTTGCACCATGACACGGTTGCGGGCATCGTATGTTGGCTGAACAATATTTCGATAAAACGTCGTTCGACGAGCTGATTGCCACCGGGGTTGTCGTGCCATTGTGTCCACGCAAAGGAAGGGTTAATAAATCCGGTGTCCACATTGAGCCATCGTACAGGGTGAAAGTGGGTAGTCACCGGGTCGACTCTTTTGTTGAAGCTCTTTGATGGGCCGAAAAGAGAGGGGTTCGGGCGTCTCTGAGATGACCGAGGACCAAGCCGAGCACCCTGGGCAGTGTGTTGCCAGAAGAAAGATTTTACGTTTAGGGTCCTCCTTAGTCCCCACATGACTAAGGTCCATCTTAGTCAAGGAGGAAATTTGCGCTCACTGTCTAAATATCTCAGTTGCGTTTATAGGCTACAGTTCCTTTTTGTTAACAAAAACAGTACATCGGAATAATTTGGAAAGATGGAACATGTTCTCTCCGGCTTTTCTCCGTAGATTGATGGTACACTTCCTGTTTGTGAAGGAAACCATTTTATTGAATATGTAATGCCCGAAGACAGGAATATGTCCTATTCTCCTTTTCTCCGCAGTGATGGTTGCTTTTTTTCGTAACAGTGCATATCAAGCAGCACTTTGAACTTGTGACGGTGGACTGATATAACACTTCGATGTGACAAAGCTTCAGCTCAAGATTAACGGGAAAGAAGCTTTCGTCGATATCCTTGTCGTTCAGAATGGTCGTCAGCCACTTCTCAGATTGCAGGCAAGCCAGATGTCTGAACTGGTGCCACGCGTCTGCACCGTCCTTGCAAGTCCTCCTATACAAGGTGAGTCCCCAGGGACCTTGTTACGAACTAGATGCCTCAGACGCCACTAGCATATGGTTCTAGGCGAAAACGCCCAGCCATCCGTACAACCAGCTCGACGAGTGCAGTTGGCGAACACGAGCCCCTTCGAACTGAACTCGGGCAAATAGAAGAGATCATCCAACGAAGCGACAAACCGACTTTCCTTTTGCAAGAAAACAAGTTGAAAGTCTGAGAATATGCATGGACCCCAGACGGGTTACGGAAGGTATTAAACGTGAGCCCTATCAGCAGCCGCGTAGAGAAGACATCGAGGCAAAACCAGGAGCGGATTTATGGGCCAGGCCTGAGGGGGGGGGGGGGGGGGCGGTAGCCGTTCGGCCCGGGGGGGGGGGGGGGGGGGGGAGGAGTTTGCTGGGATATGACAGGGTCGAAACGTTGCCCAGGTCTATTTGTTGACCCAAAATGTGCTATTTCACCAAACACTAAACTTTACTGGTGTATATCAATGATTTTATTTTAAAAAAATCTGACCTTGGGGAGCTGGGGGGGGGCGGTCGCCCCCCCCTCCTAAATTTGCTTCTGGGCAGAACTAGGTGAAGAAAAATTAATTACCACCTTAAACGCCAGAGCAGGTTTTCATCAGATATCAGTAGACCAGGAGTCTCCAAGCTTTTGCGCTAAGGGGCCGGTTCAGGGGTATGTTGTAGTCCCGAGGCCCGGGAAAGAAGTACGTAATATCCCGAGTCATCGCCCACCCCCCTGCCGCCTGAAATTCATAGAAAGAGTGGGGTGGGCCATGTCTCGGTGGGTGAGCACAAAAAGTTAATAAAAGCGGAGAAAGCCGCCCAGTTTTCTCTCCGTATCTAGCGCTGCTACGCAACAGATACATTAAACTCAAAACTCGATTTAGTTTTATTGTTTTATAGAAAAAATGCTCACGAAAGAATGTTTTACTACCCCGAAGTCTGTTGCTTGCATACGCGCTAGGAACACCACCGATCTGCATAGAGCACGAACGTTTGTTCCGTGAAAACACGTCACCACTATGTTCTCCTAGTTAGTAAAAAAAAAAAAGAGAAGAAAAGAAAGAAAATTCTGCAAGAAAATAGAAAACCCAACCACGTGCAACGAGCGAGCGAGCGAGCGGACCAAAGAAGCGACGAAGAGCGATGCTGGGAAAGCGGAAAAGCCGGCGATCGCGTGGCAAATACTTTGGCGTCGGGCCAAGTCGGGCGCCTTGTCAATCACAAGCTCTTGCGCAACTTCCTTGTTTTTTGCGTACATGCGTGCGTCCGTGCACGGCGTGCTATCAATGGGGGTTTGGGACGCTCTACTAACGTCTGTGTAGGGCGTTCCAGAAAAGCTTTATTTACCTGTTGGGTTTGTCTAAAACATTGCACAACCGCGGTCGCGACGTGCGGGGAGAAGGAGCGGGTTCGCAGCGACCTTACTCCGCGGAGACAGACTTCGACCTTACACTCCGCGGTTACATCCCAAAGCTTGTGTTATCTTTCCGATTCTTTTTTTTTTTTTTGTCGGGTCGACATTCTCGTAAGCAAAACAAACTTTTATTTTGTTATCTTCGTCATTGCCGGGCATTTATTTTTTGAAGTAGAGTTCAAAAATGCGCAAGTGTGCAGTGAAATTGTGCTCCGATATGGTGTGTGCCGGCGTGCGATTTTTGTTTGGGTACGTCATCAGTGCCAAAAAAAGCAAGATCTGTTTTGACAGTCACGTAACAAGACTTCGCACCGATCTACCGAAAGCGCTCATGTGCTGGAAGTTGGTGTTGTGGACGAACTGTGATGTTGATGCGAATTTTGTGGTTGTGCGCAAGTGAGCATGGGTAACAAAACACGAAGAGAAATTGCCGAACCTTAAAACAATGCCAGGTGGTCGTGGAGCAGTATGGATGCTCCCTGGAAATGATGCATGCCTGAAATCACCTAGAGAGGAGGTAGTGTGGTGAAGACGACAACACGCGTGCAAAAAACAAGAATGGCACAATTCGATCCGTTCTAGACGCCATGGGCTTCACTTCGCAAATCAGAACCGTAACAATATTTTTAACAAACCAAAAGTATAACAAGCACATGTAAAAGGAATGATATTCCCAACATGCCTTCATATTTTTTCCTTCACTGTACATTGAGTTTTGTATATGCCCTCCCTAGCGTAATCTCATGTGCAATTAATAGTATCTTGAAAAAAAATAAATTAATGTATAAATAAATAAATTCCTGAAGCTCTCAAAAATTAAGCTTTGCTTGCGGCTCTTGAGCAGTGTCACCTTGACCACAGCCGTGATTAGGCTTTTAACAGTGAACGCATATTATATGTAATTTACGGCTGGAGATGGAGCTGGAAAAGATAAAAAAACACAAAACAAAGGTTGTGACATGACATCGCTAGGGCGTCAATGACAGGACAAAATAGAACGTAAATTAACTATGTCCTCAACGTTGAACAAAACGTGAGTGGTCGACGTTACCAGTACGTCATGTATGACGTTTACGACAGTCAGGTGTGAACGCGACGTCGCTGAAACGTCCCTGACGGGACAATGTAACGTCCCTAAGGACTTCATTTTAACGTCGAAGAAACGTGAGTGTTCGACGCTGCTAAAACCTCTTGTCTTGACGTCGTGGTGACGATGACGACGTAGAAGTTGAAACATGACAGCGCCAGCACGTCACGGACAGGACGATAATGGAACGTCATTTATGAACTTCACTTCAACGTCAAAGAAACGTGAGCATTGGACGTTGCCTGGACGTCGTGCCTCGACGTCGTGGGAACGTTGACGACGTTTTAGTTGAAATACAACGTCGTCACAACGTACCTGATTGGACTATAATGGAACGTTATATAAGGACGTCACCTCAACGTCGAAAAAACGTCATCGAAGTCACGCGGGACGTCACGGACGTCAGGGACCTTTTCTCGACGTTTTCACGACGTTTTGTGCTGCTTGAGTTAATAGAGCGCGTGGCACAGTGTAATGTAAAAATACTAACAATAAGCGAAGTGACATTAAGTCCCGGATTTCTCCCGAAAGCAGTCGTCAGAGGATGGGAGTTTGACCCACTTGGGCTTTTGTGCTGAGATGGGCACCTTGCATGGTTCATTTTTCATGCAGGCCGGAATGGTAACAAAAGAGCCCCTCCTCGCCCTCACCGGAGAACACGAAATCTAAACGAACGCTGACGCCGCGCTCGTGTATGTCAGCCGAGCGCCGAGTCATTGTATTCGTTGTCCCGATCCATGTAGTTCTAAAGTTAACCGCTTGGGGCGCCACGGTCTGATCTCCTCCCCAATAGCTAAAGCAACCTCGTGCTTGTAGTCCCAGAAATGTTTTATAACTAGGATTCCCTGTTTTCGGAGTTTATTTCTCGTGAAATTGGGAGGGTGTTTTTTGAAGTTTAATTTTCGCTGAGGATTCGGGGTTTATCGGAGTTCATTTTTGTCAGGTACCCAATTCTTTAAAATTCTGAGTTTTTTTCTTTTTTCCACTGGGTAAAATTAAAAAATAATAACTAAAAAACAACAAATAAATATGATTTGGGTACCATCACCCGTTGTCCCGAAGGAACCTCGACGTGCTAAAAGGCAAACCCCTTTTTTCCGTAGTTCTAGATTTCAAAGGAAACTGAAGTGAATATACTCGGGACCACTGGCCCTGTGCTCTTATAAAGTTTAGTTGTAAAACTCCGTCTTTTTCGCTGCTTATTTTTTTGCTATGACCTCGAAATTCTGCGTTTTTCGGATAAATTCGAATTGACAGAAAATATAGAGCGAGTGTTTTTCGGATTATTTCGGATCTATCCGAAAACATAGAACCCTATTTAGAACTTGTATCAGTGATATTGACACGCGCGTTCCCGAGCGAGCGCATGGCAAAATGGTTACCGCGCTTGGTTCTCGCGCGGAGGTACGGAGGCGATACCAGGGAGCGGACTCCTCTATTATTTATTCTTTCAACATGACATTCTCGTAAGTTCGAGAACCTTGTTGTCTGATCGAGTTACGAATGTTCTACGCGCCGAACGTTCTACGCCGAATGTTCCAGAAACCCACGCGGGTACAAAATTGCTCCGAGTGGCGGTCTGGAGTCTCACCCTAGCTCTCGATCCTGCTGTTTCGCCGACATCGATGCCTGAGACGCTAGCTTTTTTCTATTGTTTTGGGCACAAGATCGCCCCCTTAAACGTTTAGTTTCTTCAGTTATTCGCCGCCTATCATTTGCCATTCGTGACAATATCCTGCTCTTATGCATGCTAATAAACCATTCTGGTAAACCATATTTGCGCAGCTGTATAATTGTCGTTGTCACTGACGTCGATACAAATTACGCAATCCGGAAGTATCTTCAAAAGTAACTGAAATACATTTCTAAGTATTTGTACTCTACTCAAATTACTTTACACTGAAAGTAACTTGAGTAGTATTTGAGGTATTTATTAGCAGGTATTTATTAACTTAAATACTTTTATCGAGTATTTTGTCCAACACTGGCTATAAGCTCCTCTCAGAACCCAGTTTTGCCGTGAAGTGCGTCTCAAATTGAGAGACACCTTCACGGCAAAACAGGGGCTCAATTTGGTGACACGCCTTTTCCCAAGTCGCTGTTGGCCTCGACTCTCCAGTACCTTTGTGGGTCACTGGGGCGACATAATTTGTTTTAGCCTGGCACTCGGGATGGTAGTTGTCAATAGATGAAAAGCTTGAGGTAAGGGCCCTGCCATTTGCATTCGTCACGAACTGCATCCTCCGCACCTACAATGGACCTTTTTAGAGTAAGCTTCTCCGCATGCGTATACTCCCGCTGTCGCCATTTTCGCAGGACACCGGGACGCGGTGCCCTGCGAAAATGGCGACAGCAACATTGTCAGCATCTATCTTCGAGCATATTTAGTCTATTTTGATGCTTTGTTTTTTAGTACCGGTAGTATGGGGTATAAAAAAGCGCTGAAAACCAATACAACGGCATGATGCCAATGTGTTTTGACGGGCGGAGGCATGTTGGGCTGGTCTTCTATGGTAGTTCGCAGACAACTCAACAGACGGCGCTCGTTACTCGAAACAGGTTCATTGTTCGGGGGAAAACGAACTTAATGTTTCTGTATCTTTATTCCGGAATACTTGTTTTTGGCGTTTTCACCGAAACATCTTAGGAATATTTCGTTACATAAAAGGCAAATGAATCTCCAGTATCTGTATCATGGCTCGGAAATACATGTGTCTCGGGATTTGTATTACGAAACACTTTTTGGGGGATCGTTTCCCAGTCCTGTTTTCTGGCATCTTAATTTACACGGTTGGTGTGTGTAGCGGTGGAGTTTCTTTAGGCGCGCCGATTTTTGTGCCGGTAGCAGCGGGCTTGCTGGAAGAGGGCCGCTGGCCGGGCTGGGGCGGGATTCGGAAACCCCTACACTAGACGAAAAAATATAAAAAAAGATTCACGTTCCCTACACCGTTTATTTGGTACCGTTACTTACGTCTCCTTTTTGGCGTTTCATCGGCGCTTAAAGTTAAAACAAAAATAAAATCTGTAAACGTTTTTGAGGCGCTTTCTAGTGTGCACTTTTTATATTCGCAGCTTTCAGCGATGGTGGTACCGCGGTGTGAGAACCACGCTGCCTAGCTCCTGGATGATCGGCTTCCAAGCGCAGGTGCTTGCTTACCCCTTCTTGTCGTTGAAATATCCGGAACGACTCGTATATGGCTCACATTTCCCAAAATTAGAATGGACCTTTTGCGAGAAGCGTTCTGCGCACGCGCGAGCACTCGATGCCAAGCGGCGGAAGTCGGCACTAGAAATCGAGGAAATTCGGAAGGAGGCTGTGGATCAGCGAGTAGAACACGTAATTGCAACATATATATAATTGTGTTACACAAAAAAAGAAAGTGGACGGAAAGAAAAACATGACGTTTGGGTGGACGCCACAGATCCCCCTCTTTAGAGTCGCGTTGGGCACGCGCTGCTGCTCGGAGAACGAAGAAACTGGTAGCGTAGCTCCCATTATCGATTGGTAGCGCAGGTAGGTCACTTCCTCGATTTTTAGTTCGTGCAGCCACCGCCTGGTGCCGTCGGTATGTGAAAAAGGTCCATTACCTACGCGTCCCTGACCAAACCTCGTCATGCTGCTCTACGACAATCATCCAGATGACAGCCATTGGATAAAAACTAGAACGCCCTCTATAGGCCGCGAAGGTTGCGAATCGACGATTGTGTGTTCGGGGTCGTGGACAATAGGAACATGACACCCGATTAAGGGTAAGCTGCGTATTCCCTGCCCAAGCGCGACTTACCGGTCTTTCGTCCTTATGTCTGCACATGCAATTACTAGCCTTGTACGACAACCGCAGCAAGAAGTGCTATCGCATTTAAAATCTGAAAAAGTGCCTAACCAGAATATGATCCTTCCGTTCTTTTTTTTTTTTAAAGAAAAGGGGGGGGGGGGGAGAGCAAAATATTTTCTTTCACCTGGTATAGATAAAAAATGCTGCGTCGGCCGGGAATCGAACCCGGGCCACCCGCGTGGCAGGCGAGTATTCTACCACTGAACCACCGACGCGCCGTTGTAGGACGGCCAGCGACTGTCCGAATGAGTAGGGCAAGCCAGTGACCTACGTGCAGCAGATTTGGTGCCGGCAGTCGACACAGAAGGGAACCGGCTCAAGCTAGCTACACGCCAGCACCTCTTGTTTTTTTGTTTTTTTTTTCTTTTTATATATGAAGTTTAAGTTTAATTTGCTCTTAAGAACATCTGAATAGAGTATTTCATGGGAAGTTAAGAACAATTAATCAATTATCTTAACATAATTAAATGTTTGGGCAGCAGCGTTGTGTGGGCAGTTCGCAGTAAACATGTAAGAGACGAGAGGCACGGGAGCACAAGTGGTCACATTCCGGAAAACATTTTGCACCTTGAACGAAATGAAAGTTGGTCATTAAAAGTTACGATGTTGTCAAGGTGGGTGGAAAAAATTTATGTCGAATAATCTGTGATTGTAATCGTTCAATTTTAAGTAAACGATCACACCGCTGAGATATGTAGAAAGGAGGGTGACCGTATATGGGATTTAGATTGTGGCAGGTTGTAGTACATATTTGTAGATTGTAGTACATATTATTAAAGAAACACAACCGAGATAGTTCCCTAGTTAACAAAGGCGAAAGATTAGATTGAGGCTCGTGTTGTGAAACACTCATAATGGGTGAGCATTTGTGATGAATGAGCTAGGTTTGTGAAGGTTCAGAACAATTGGTACAAACATTTTTTAATCGTGAGCGGACGAGTATTTTAAGTGTTCTGAAAAGAGGCTTGATCGAAAACAACGCAATCACGCCGAACAGGTCCTCGAGTGAAACTTATGAGTCCCATAGACTCAAAAAGTGTTTAAAAAAAAAATGTTGATCATTTATACGTCTTTTACAAAAACAGCAATAAGAAATGCTATTCAGAATCTGAAAAATTCCCAACCAGATAGTTTTTCTCTTTAAAAAATAAAAAATAATAAATAATAAAATACAATAAAATATAATACTTTAAAAAAATATAATACTTAAAAAAAAAAAAAAAAAACAAAAAAAAAAACAGGTTGCGTCGGCCGGGAATCGAACCCGGGCCACCCGCGTGGCAGGCGAGTATTCTACCACTGAACCACCGACGCTCCGTTACACTACGGTCGGCGACTGTCCGATCGAGCACGGCAAGCCGATGACCTAAATACTGCGCTTCTGCTGCCGGCTGCGGACTGTTTTTATTTTTGTCTTAGATTAAGTCACGGACAACGAGAGACCTACATATCTACGTCAGAATCCTCTTAGGACAATTTGAAGGAGTGTATAAGTCACACGTGTCTCCCTTAAGGGGGTCGTGCTTATACGTAACGAGGATTTTAAATATATTTACTAGTTGTATGTTTGCCTCCGGATTTTTCTTCTGCTGCCTACAAATATTCCTTAAAAGAAACAGTAATGACGTCTATATTGCTGTGTTAACCTTGTGGTTATGGAAGTGACATAAAAGCGAAAGTACAAAAATATAGAGTGAAATCAAAACTTACGCCACCATTAAAGGAATATTAAATCGAAACTTGAAATATACCTCTCACGTTCAGAAACCATTTAACTATGATCAATCCCCGCTTCATAATGGCTATCGCACACTTGTATATTGAACGGATGGCATTATATTTATTTTTAAAGGACCGATTCCAGCGAGCTCTCACAGATAAGCCATCGGAGGGTTCGCTGGCACGAAGCTTCCGGCCGTACTTCCTGAAGAACGGCGTTGATTTTAAGTTCGTACTATAGGATGGCGTAACAACATTCGGTTTACACCTTTTTAAATAATGTTTTAGTGTATTTTCTAAAGAAAATTGGTGTCTCCGTGATGCGGCCAGAACGCGGTTGACATTTAGACAATAAAATAGGCGCAGGAATTTCGTTGCAGTGTCCCTTTAACGTTGAAGAAATACGCGCTCACTTCCCAAGCTTTCATTTTAGCCTTAGCTGTAGTTTTATGGTGGTGTTTACCTCATTAAACTACACGAAAAGTTAGTTCGCAAAACGAAAATTGTGAGGCCAAGTTCCTGAGAATTTGAGCTTCGACTTTGTTTGAAAGGTTTCGCCGAAGAGAACACAAATATACGTTGGTGTGGAAACCAGGCGGCACATTTATTTATATCGCTACGGCAGGACAGAGAGGAAACTCCCCGTAACCAGGAGTGGCCCACAGTTTTTCAGATGCGGCAGGTCCAACGGCAGCCATCCCGTATGAAAATCTTATATCTGGGGCATGTCTAGCCATATCAAACATTGTATAATTATATACGGCGTATATACAGCCTTATCTGGCCAATATAAAACCTTATTGGAATATATACAGCCTTATCTGAGGTATATACTTCTTTATCTGGCGTATATACAGCCTTATATGGCGGCGGGTTTTGAATATATAGAAAAGTTAAAAAAAACAAGTTATAAAAAGTGCTTTGTTAGAAAACTGTAAAGGACTCATTGTTCGCGAGCTAATTATTAGCACAAATAATCTCAAACTTCAGTTTCGGAAAGCTTTAAGCATTATTTTATTTTTCACGAGGATTTCATTGTAGCTTAATTATTTTGAAGTGTTTACATTAGAAACTTTGTTAAATCCCCCAAGCGCCCCGGCCCGTATTCGAGGAATCATGGGAACTGTCATCTCAATTGGATGAGCTGCACACATATCTCGCATTATTATTATTCTTGTACAGCTTTAAAGACGCTGATATTGGGTTAGAAACGCTAAAAATGCTTAAAACAGCCCCGCTGACTCCAAGCTAAATCTCTGCTTTGGTTGTTGTGATTTATTGGCATTTTAAGAAATTTCTGCTGAAACAACAATCAAAACAAAGATAATATTGTAAGAGATTTCTGCGGCTCCGCCAGGTTGAAAGGTGGATCGTATGCACAGTATCATAAACGCTGCCATTTACGATAAGTTTTAAAAGTGATGTGACAGGTCCTTGGGCTCTTTAGGGCGCTTGTTCAAGGTGACTCCGAATTACGCTGAAATCTGTGTAACCATGGAATTGGTCGAAAGTGCCGATCACTAGGGAGCTGAAGGAACACCGTTACATGATTCCTCGAGTGCGGGCCGGGGCACTTCGGGGATTTAGCAAATGGTCTATTGTAGACAATAAAAATATATAAAGTGCTGATTTTAGGCGTGTGTGCTTCTTTTGATATCCTGGCTAGATCTGGAATTTATATACTTAGCCAGATCTGAGATTCCATAACTGTCCAAAGATATGTGACTATATCTGGCAGATGTAACATATCAGGTTATATGTGGAAAATTTTTGATATGTGCAATATCTGAAATCTTCAGGTCTGGCCTGATATAATTTTTTTTGTCAGGGATTTCTTCATTTTCCTACATAGCATAGTATTGTTTAAAGTTGAAATTCTACTATGACAGTGTTGTGCAAAACATTCTACAACTGTGTTTAAGATACGATACTAAATATCCATTTGAAAATGTATTTACTGTAGTATTTAAGTTTCAATCAGTACACATTATTTTAAGTAGAGTGCAAATCCTTTGAAAAAGTAATTTAATTACATTTGAAGACACTCGGCAAGTAGGCTGCAAGATGGTAATACAAAAATAAAAATGTCAAAAGGATTGCTGCACTAGTGATGACCAGTGGCGTAGCAACCGGAGGAACCGCGGGGACCTGGGGTTCCGCGCGCCAGGCGTCCCAGTCACGTAGGGGGTGCCAGCTCTGGCACCACCCGGCATCCCCCTGCCTCTCCCCCCCCCCTTTCCTGCACTGGTTGGTTGCGATCTCGGAAGTTAAGGAGAGGGGGCGGGTGGGGGTGGCTACGAAAGACATAAGGGCCCCTGGTGCCGGGTGGCCTAGCTTCGCCACTGGTGATGACTTCGTTGAAAATCACATTCTGCTGCGATCTTTATGACTTCCAAGATGCGACTTGTCTGCTGGAATCGAAGTTTACTCTGAAATAATTCGAAATATGCTAGATAATGGGTACCAAAAGATTTTAGGATCAATGTGGGCTCACGTATTGTAGGCTTTAGTTTGGCGGCACGTGATCGGTTCATGACGCATTCCGCCATGAGTTCGTAATATTTCTAAATCAACCTGAACATGCAAGTTCCATTTGATATCTGCCAGCGATCAGTGATCATGCTGTACTGGATTTTCTTTTAAAGGCGTCCGTGTCGAGGCCCAAAAACAAATACGAGATTATGGTAAGGCGAACTTTGATCATATTAACCATGAACTTGCAATTTTCTGTGATCAATATTTGACACCATTTTCGGGACGTTTTGTGGAAGAGAAACGGAACTTGATTAAGTATACTTTTATTTTTTAACAAGTACATACTGTTAATAAATATACTTCAAAACACGGAGGCACCATGGTTCACCAGGGCCCTGAAACGATCGTCAAATAAAAGAAAAGCGCCTCTATCGTGCCGCAAAGTTTTCCACTTGTGGACGCCTGTACCGTGCCGCAAAGTTTTCCACTGCAGTGTATCAAAGTTCAGCAAAGGCATTCAAGGAAGCTATCGAAGATTCAAATTCAATCTATTGTACACAGCCTCCCAAAGATGTTGATAAATAATCCCTTAAACGTTTGTTAAATTGTAAACAGAAAAGACGGTTTTTCAGTGTCACTAAAGTCATCAAATGGTGATGACGTGTCCAGCAACGAATGTGCCGGTATGTTAAATATTATGTTCATTCAAGCGTTTTCAAATGTTAGCAGCATTGATAGCCCTTTAAAGGAATATGCCGGTTACCTACCAATGAATTATATTTTCGTCGATCATGTTGGAAAACTAAGATTATTGATGGATTGAAGTTGTCTTCTTCACCAGGTGTGGATGGAATTAACTCCAAGTTTCTGAAAAAAGCTAAAATGTACTCCTTCTTAGTTCTTACCAAACTTTTCCAACAGTCACTCCGAGAAGGTGTTTTACCCCCTAATTGGAAAGTAGGAAAGTTTGTTCCCATTCCAAAAGGTGGCGATAAACATTCTTCCAACATCTACCGTTCCATCTCATTATCCAGCATCCCATGTAATCTTCTCGAGCACATGATCTATTCCCACCTCGTGAGCTTTTTAGAGACAAATAATTTCTTCACCACAGCACAACACGAATTTCGTAAATCATTGTCATGTGACACTCAGCTTCTAACTTTCGCCCATGACATTCGTTCTATCGTTGCCCGTGGCTCTTACGTAGACTGCATTTTCCTAGACTTTGTCAAAGCATTCGTTAAGGTGTGTCACGAGCTTTTGCTACTAAAGCTAAGTAAACTCAACTCTGATTCTAACATTTTTTGCATGGATCTAGTATTTTCTGGCTAACCGTTCGCAATTCGTTACAGTCACTAACAGCATGTCTCACTTGTGTCCATAAATTCTGGTGTTCCTCAGGGGTCAGTCTTAGGCCCCTTACTATTTTTAATTTATATTAAGGACTTGCCTATCAGTGTGTCTTCGTCTATCTGTCTCTTTGCCGATGATTGTGCAATTTACCGTGAAATTCAAGATATTTCTGATTCCTTTGCACTTCAATTCGACATTAATTTTGTGTCTCGTTGGTGTGAGTATATAGTGGCTAGTGAAATTAAACACTCATAAATGTAAGCACATGAAAGTGTCCCGTACACCTAACGATAGTCCTTGTTATTACCATGATGGCAACACTTTGGAACAAGTATCATCTTACAAATATTTCGGTGCTCATTTTACCACTAACCTTTTATGGAAACACCACATTCAGCATATCACTTCTCGTGCTAACTGCATGTAGGGCTATATGAAACGTAACTTCTCATTGGAGCCCGTTTCACTTAGATCGACTTCGTATAAATCATTCATCAGACCTAAGCCGGAATATGCAGCCTCTGTCTAGGATCCGGGTCATGATAACCCCGTCATGGCACTTGAGTCTGTCTAAAATCGCGCAGCTCGTTTCATCCTATCGCCCCATCATCGCACTGCTAGTGTCACACTGATGAAATGACAGTATATTTACCCGCTTTTTCTCAGCACCGTGAAATATCAAATTTGTGTTTATTTCTTAACATTTTTTTTTTAAGTAATTCCCATCTTACACGATCAAATGATAACTCTCCCATTTTACATTTCGTCCCGTGTTGATCACCAGCATAAAGTTGGAATCGATAACCCACTAAAACCTGCATTTCCCTCATTATTTCTTGCTCGCACAATGCAAGAATGGAACCACCTCCCCGGTTTATTTGCTACCATTACTGACCCTAATTTATTTTGAAATGCTATCACTCACCATTTTTCATATGATTCGCGACATGTTTGACTGTTTGTTTGTTATATTATTACTATCGCTAATTTGTTAGAGGTTTTGACTCCCATTCTTTTTTTTTTGTGTACCTGCTCTCCTCCTCTGTAACGCCTTTGGGCCCTGAGAATATGTTCAATAAATAAATGAATAAATATGCCTTGACGCGAATTGGCGGACTTGACACATAATCCGGGAATGCATACTGTCCCGAATGACAAACGATGAGGCGGCGAATAACTGAAGAAACTGAACGCTTAATGCGGCAAACCTGTGCCCAAAAGAAAATAGAAGAAGGCTAGCGTCGCAGGCGTCGATGTCGGCAAAACAGCAAGATCGAGTGCTGAGGCGAGACTGACTCCGGCTCGCCAGGCGGAGCCCCTTTTATACACGCGAGTGCTTCTGGAACACTCGACATAGAATGTTCGTCACGTAGAACATTGTAACCTTGAATAAGAAACATGGTTATCGAATTTACCAAAACGCGACATTTACAGAAACCACAAAAAGGTACCTCCGCTGCCAGGAATCGAATCGTGGCCCTTTGCCTGGGAGCCAAGCAGTCGAACTAGAAGTTGATCAGGCCGCCAGACTTGATGATGAGTACGCGACTGAATGACAGCAGAAACTTCGGCTAGAGGACAGCAGCCTGTTTCGCTGATCGACAACCAAGAGCGAATATTTTGTCTTCCCAGCCAAGGGCGAGGAGGAACACCTTCAGATGACGAAAACGTTCCTTCAGGTCACTTAAAGCCTGGATTAAAATGAATATATATATATATATATATATATATATATATATATATATATATATATATATATATATATATATATATATATTGTGGTTTTGTTTTTTGCAATTCGTAACTCGTCAGCTTGCTCGCCTTCGGTGAAGGGGGAACACACTAATACAAAGTACAGGACTCTCGGTACAAACTATATTAGGCACACTCCCGAGGTCAAAATGTTTCTTTCCAAAAACGAAAAAAAAAAAAGTGTCAAAATGCACGTGTGTTGGTGTAGCGGATCTGTGCACGCCTTTTCTTTTTGTTCCTTCACTCCTCCTTTGTTTTCGAAGACGCGAAGAGGACACAAAACGACCTTCGAAATGCGCGCCATCAAAAAGATGGAGACAATTAACAATGCCATCCTCGGTTATCGCTCTGCTTTTCGCTGAATAATGTTCAACATTACGGAGTTTTCGTAGACCGCTTCTCCCCCTCCGCTAAGCCCTCCGCAACGAAGCAGCCGCTACAGCGCCGGCGCGCCGATGTCCTTGACTGTAGAGTTCCGGCTAGCGGAGCTGGTTGCGGAGAGCGTTGCGGGACAGCCTAAACGATCTACGAAAACTCCCTACTCTTTCCATTCTCGGGGTGTTCTTCTATGTTCAACACATAGATCGACTCTAAAAAGATGTGATATTAACTGGCGTGCTACTCAAAAGGTATTAAAACTTTATTATATTTGGGTGGTACGAATGTTTTTTTTTTATTTTGTGCAGCTTTCCACCTAACCTTCCAAAAAGCTTCAGGTTGCCTACATCCCTGTCACCACTTTCGTGCGTCATGTGTGTTCTTGACAATACCAGGACACGTCGCCGGTAATATATGGCAAACTTCAGCGATGGTGGTACCGCGGTGTGAGAATCACGCTCCCTAGCTCCTGGATGATCGGTTTCAGAATGAAGGTGCTAGCTTAAACCTTCCAGACGTAGAAGTAAGATGTAACACTCACAAAATTAGAATTACTTCTCTGGCTGTGTGTGTGTGTGGGGGGGGGGGGGAGGGGGGGGGCACTGCCCTTCCTTCACTTGACATTTAGCTGAAGAACACCGAACTGTGACATGGCCGACTCGTGCTACATGCGTTTCGGACGGCATCCAGAATCGGTAGTCAGGGCATACGCGCGTCTACATTTCCGTTTTAATCGGCATTATACTTTTGTTTTCTGAGGGAACCGCTGATATTTCTGCTGGTTATATATTCAAAAAATCTCCATCTACGTTTTTTCTCTAGCACTGGTTGTGATATATTTGCAGGCTAAAATATGTTTATAAAATATATTCCCTTACATTGAATTTATTCGAGGTTTAATTATCTGTATTACACTGTATATAGCTTTGCGATTCTAACAGCGTCAAACTTGGGCTGCAACAACGATGATTTGTGCTTTCACCAGGGCAGAAAGCTGTTCCATATTTCTCAAGAAGCACGTAATGCAATGCGTTCGGCATTCGTGAGAGTGTTCAGCGCGGCGGACGACATCTTTACGTAGTAACGAGGCAAAACGTCCGACGAGATTTTCGAGAGCCAGCTGTTGCTTCAGGTCACAAACGTGTAACTGGCGGCAACAATAAACGCTTCCATAACGCTCTTGTATTTTGTGCTTTACCTGATGAAAGTAAAGTATAAAGTAACGCAGGAAGGTAACGGGTTACTTTTTGTGGATACGATCACTTATATTTATGGAAGGGTAATTGTAAGTGTGATATTAGTTACTACCCTTGTGTAATTGTAAATGTAATCCCTTACTTCGTGTACAAGTCTGCACTGGGGTCTCACGATCCCAAGTTCGTAGATTTTTCCGGCGACAAATATTCTCGAATGTTGAAAAATGTATTTGAAATTCCGAGCTCAAGATAGCGAGAAATGTAATTATTATAGAGTAGTATATACTCTAGACGTAATGTATTTCCGAAATACCGAAACACTTCCAAAAGTATTTGAAATACAGTATCTTGACTAGAGTATTTATGATAGGCTCAAGTGGGATTTAAACTGGACTTGAGGCACATTTTGACCAGTCCAGAAAAGGCAACTGCCGCCACCGAAGTAATATTTGTTTTGTGCCTTTCAGGAGCGAATATGTGATTTGCTACCGAATAACTATCTTTCCGAGTTTTCGGCAAGTACTGAAAAACGCAATAATTGACCCATGAGACCATTTGGTAATCGAATCGAATTGAACCTCAAGCTTCACATAACGAAACAAGTCCTTATAGCTAGAAGAGCCTTTCGGATTTTTTATCACCTCCGACGAGGCTGCGACAATGTCAGACGAAAACAAAAATAAAAACGGATGGTTTTTGCGGTGGAGTGAATTCCTCGAATGAAATAACAAAGAAAACGGAGGGTTTCTTGGGCAGAGGACATGAGCATTGTATTAACGTTAAACCCCCAAGGTTAGATGTGTTCTCGTCTATACAGACAATAGCGAGATTGGTCACTCAAGATGACAAAGCTGCTTTTATTGACCAAACTTTAGGCAGAATGATAAGGCTCAAGAGAGTTAAGTATACTTCAAATAAAGTGAAAATTTCAGATATGTATGCGCGGTCAAAAAGGGATTGCAAGCACGTTCGTTGACATTGTTGCAAACCGATAAAGCGGGACTTTTGGGAATTTTGCCGATACACGGGTTTTAGAAGAAAACGAACTACACGTTGGAATCACTATTTAATTGGTGGGGCGGGAATCTATCCAGGTTCAGAAATAACAGAGGCACGGTTTTGGAAGAACACTATATAGACGAAGTTTCAAAGACACTAAAGGGTCGGTCACAAATTATTAAATTTGATCTTTAACCTTAAAGTAGCTATAGATGTAAATGTGGCTTGCCAGACGGGGGTATAGAAGTTTCTGCAGCAGAAGGTAGTACTAATGCCTCTGTAAATTTATCTTTCCTTGAGAAATCCGAGAAGAAATGATTGGCATCTTGAGTGATAATCATGGAAGAAAGTGTTCTGTGATGTCCTTAGACATCAATGATTTATACTAATCGCTCGAGAAGAAAAGGTTGATGCACGCGGTAAGAGAGGTTAATTCTGGAGTTATATTTAGTTAACTTTCAATCTTGAGCGGTCATGTCACTGAACGGCTTTCTAACATTACTCTATATGTATTTGCAATCGACGGTTTTAGAGTTGAAAGGTAAACATATGTAGAAAAATAAGCGATGTTTATTGGCCATTCTGTCGCGCCCATTTTAACAAATATTTATCTTAACACCTTAGACACAATAGTGTATGACAAGATGAATGCAGTCGCACCATGTGTCGGGTTTGTCAAAAGGTATGTTGATAAAATCGTATCCACGTTTGAAGATGGTATATCTAAATCCCTTAAAGATATGAGATCTGCGTCCCCAGAATTGCGGTCCACTGTCAAAAAAAGAGAGGAAGGTGTATTACAGTTCTGAGATCTGCGCTTAGAGGTTAGAGATAAATTATGTTGGGAGTACAGCAAATTATCACCAAAGAACGCAGTTCTTTTGAAACAGAGCTGTCATTCAAACATGCGTCCGACAGGTCGGGCGCCCATTTTATGAATCACGGAAGAGAGTGGAAGATGAGGGCTGTCAAAATGCGTGTTTATGTAAAAAAAAAATCTAAAGGTTGTGCTTAAAATGTTGTGATAGCGAAAATCTGTACAATTTTTTTTTGTTTTCTCTTGGTTACTGTTTTTCCCAGCTCTGTTTCTGCTTTCTGTAGGCGGTCGGGGACCCGTCAAGCTGTACCTGACAGCTTTTTTCCCTGATCGCGACCATCTTATGGTGGAAATAAACATTATTATTATTATTATTATTATTATTATTATTATTATTATTATTATTATTATTATTATTATTATTATTATTATTATTAATAATAATAATAATAATAATTGTTTATTGCTACCAGCAAAGAAAAGTTTAGTATTGCGGATGCATCAAAGCCAGCAGGCGGCTTGTGCGACGCCATCCTCCAATAAAAAAACGATATGTAGCTGTGTAGCTACGGAAAATACAATAATATAAAATTATTATTATTATTATTATTATTATTATTATTATTATTATTATTATTATTATTATTATTATTATTTTTATTATTATAATAATAGTCAGTCGGCGGCGTATCGTTGTCATGCTCTAACCAGTGTGCTCTATACAGGAAGATTACGGCATCTACGAGCTACCAGCAAGTCATGGCCCGCCCGCTACAATCTGCTAGCCTCACCTACTGACCTTGCACGTGGCCGTGCTTTTTTCGCAAGCGTCACCGGGTGTCGTCTCATCGAGGATCAACCGCTGGAGGTCGCCACGTCAGTCGCCTTGTGCCTGCCTGCTATAAGAGCTGCTCCCTGAGCGGAATCCCCTGCAGTCGGCGGCGTATCGTTGTCATGCTCTAACCAGTGTGCTCTATACAGGTAGGACATAAAACTACTTTGTCTTGTTTTACCTTTTGCCTGCCGCCGACTGCATCGTGTTTCAGTTGTGCCGATTGTTTGTGTTTATCTTGCTCAACGTCATCATGGAGTGCCTGAAGTGCAACCACCCCCTTCCGGTCGATGGGCGATTTCTGACCTGTTCCCTCTGTCAGAATGGTTACCATCTAGGTAAACGTTGCTCGGGGGTGGCTGACAGCACTTTTTCCGGAATGGCCATTGCGAGGAGAGAGACGTGGAAGTGTGCTACTTGCCGCACCGGCGAGCTCCGCTCCGCTACCGGAGCAACCAGTGGTGTTGCCTTGGAAAGCAGTAGCGCCGCTGATGACAGTCAGCAGGAGCAGCTTAGCCTCGCGTCCGTCGCTAGCCAGCTGGCCTTAATCAATGTCGCGCTTCAACAGCTCCTTCCATTAAAAACTAGCGTTGAGACCCTTTTACCCCTTCCAGCAAAGGTTGACCAACTGCTGGCCCTTAAGCCGGCCGTTGATGAACTTCGGAACACTGTTGGAACCCTCCAATCCACAGTTGACTCCTTCGGCGCAAAATATAATTCAGTGCTAGCCCTTGCTTCTACCAACGAAGAATCAGTAAAAGGCCTTCAAAACGAAGTCTGCGAGGTTAGGGCTACGCTAGAGGAACAGGCACAGGAAATCTTGCGGCTAAAAGAAGATTTAAACAGCTCGCAGCAGTATAGTCGTCGCTGCAACATGGAAGTGCACGGCCTTCCTTATGTATCTGGAGAAAACCTCGTAGAGACAATGGAAGATCTTTCTCGAAGACTTAACCTGCCATTCCGATCGTCAGACATAATTGCAATCCATCGTCTTCCAAGAAAACGTGACTCAACTTCACCAGTTCTGGTTAATTTTGCTGCTGTCGGCATTGAGAACGCTTGGATGGCTGCCCGTGTCCAGTTGCAAGGGCTCTCTCGACCGGGCGACCAACTGAAGTTATTTTTCAATGATAACCTGACCCGAACAAATCGAGAGCTCTTTTGGTCAGCAAGAGTTAAGGCCAAAGAGAATGGCTTCAAATTCGTGTGGATCAAAAACGCTAAGATCTACGCACGGAAAAGCGAAGGCGCTCCAGCGGTGCGCATAAGCTCAAGCGGTGACCTCGGGAAGCTTGTGTGAGAAATGACACCTTGTTTTTCGGCTACAGATTTTGGTGCTTTTTGTCGGGTTCTCGGGCCTGTTTCTGATTTTTCCGTTACTATTTTTCATGTTAATATTAGGAGCGTGCGCAAACACTGGGACGAATTTCGTGCTTTAATAAATGACTTAACACCTCCAGCAGATGTATTTGTTCTGACAGAAATTAACATCCCTGCATTGCAATGCAATCAATTCGCTTTGGAGGGTTACAAAGACCTTTTTTCCACGCGTGATAGTGGCAGGGGAGGAGGCATCGCAATTTATGTGAGAGACAACTGGTTGCTTTCAAGTTTGAGTGTATCGTTTGTTCACGCCGAGTCAGTGGCTCTTAATATCTCCCTATCTAGCTTCGCCATAACCTTACTAGCGGTGTACAGACCTCCATCAGAAAATGTATCACTCTTTCTTGCAGAGCTAGAAGTGGTACTCAAACAGTTTCGTTCGGAAGGACACCTCTGCATTGTGGGCGACTTAAATATTGATACACTCAGGACCACTAAACCTGTGGTCTGCGACTACTTAAATTTATTGGCGGAGCATGGAATCGAGAGTATAATCAATCTCCCAACTAGAGAAGAAATTTTATCTGGCAAACTGGTGGTTTCGTGCATAGATCACATTAACGTCAGGGCACCCGATGCCACAGCCACATCTGCTGTCATCACGCAGAAACTGTCCGACCATTATTTCATAGGTTGCCGCCTAGTCGTGGCCGGGCTGAGGGAAAGCAGGCGGCGTTGTTTCACTGTTTCTTACATCGATACAGCAAAGTTCGACGCGTTGGTTGCCTCCTTCGACTGGAATGCGCTCTTGACTTCTGTTGAGCCGGTGGCGGCTTACCATGCCTTCGTTGAGGTATTTCAGTCCTTCTATTCAGACTCCAAAAAAAAGGTCCACTTTAAGCAGCGCTCAGATAAACCTTGGCTTAACGCTGATATAATGGCCGCAATCAAATATAAGGACATGTTGTGGCTACGTTCCCGTCGTGCTCCAAATAACCTACAGCTGAAAGCAGACTTTCGAAGTGCTAGGAATAGAGTTAATGCGATTATCCGGTCCGCTAAGCGACGCTATTTTCAAAAAAAGTTTTTCGAGACAAGGTCGAATCCGCGGGATACCTGGGAACTGATTAATGCTTTCAGGGGACTCCCGCCTAGGCAATCAATCGCCGATTCTTTACAAAAACATTTTGGCGCTGACTTGGAATCAACGGTTAATGATTTCAATAAACTTTTCGCGGCGTCATCGGGTGCTGCCACAGATTGTGGACCGATGCCAAGTGATTCAGGCCGTGAAAATAGAACATCTGCTTCTGCATTTCTACCGCCGCTTAACTTGTGTAGTTTGCGTTCCATTCTGTTCAGCATCAAGCGTAGCAAGTCGCCCGGTATTGATGGCATTCGTGTCAGCGATTTATGTCGGAATTTTGATGCAATTAAAGAGGTTTTACTTTCAATGCTAAATGCATTTATTTCGTCCGGTAGAATTCCTCCGGACCTGAAGACAGCGCTCCTTAAACCGCTTTTTAAAGGGGGAACACCACAGAGGTTAGACTGCTACCGCCCCATTTCGATACTACCATGCATTGCGGAAATCTTAGAAAAACACCTTTTCATTGTGATGACTTGCTTTATTGAGAGCTCTGACATTTTTTCGCACAGCCAATATGGGTTCGTGGCTGGAAAAGGCACCCAGCCGCTTCTTGAGGATTTTGCCGATCTAATACACAGCGCGTTGGATAACAACCTATTTGCTTGTGCCATGTTCATAGACGTAGCAAAGCGTTTGAAACAGTGAACCACAGAGTCCTTCTTCGGAAATTGTATAATTTCGGCTTCCGCGGTCCATTCTTTAGCCTACTTGAAAATTTTTTTTCTAGTCGCTCTCAGATGGTATCTGTAGGAAACTTCACAAGCACGCGTGTAGCAATAAAAGCTGGCGTTCCACAGGGATCCGCTTTGTCACCTTTACTTTTTAATTTGTATGTAAACGACATTTCATCAAGAATATCGAGTTGCATCATCTTTCAGTACGCTGACGACACTGTCCTCATCTCTCGTCATCTGAAGTACGATCAAGCCGTTCGTCTGCTAAGCCATGACTCCGTGCGAGTCATGGACTGGTTCGCCGAAAATTTAATTACAGTTAACACAACAAAAACAAAATTAATCTGCTTCAGAAATCCTCTAAAGAGGGTGGACCATGAGTTGTCGTTTCCTTTACACAGGGCAGGGTGTGTCAATTGCGTATGCACTATGTTAGAGTATGTTGATTGTGTAAACAATTTAGGAGTGTTTTTTGACTCCGACATGTCGTGGAATTCACATTTATCTTACGTGTGTGGGAAACTTCGAAGCGTTAGTTGTATTCTTTTTAATAATAGAGCCTATATGCCGTTTGCTATAAGGAAATCTGTTGCGCACGCCCTTGGCTACAGCATTCTTAGATATGGAATTACAATATTTGCAAACTGCTCCGAGCTGTGGCACATCAAAGTTGATCGTATTTTGAAGGGTTTATTAAAGAGCGTCGGGTACAATTCGGTGACCTCATCTGAAGAGGATATCTTCACGTTTTTACGATTGCCAAATTTATCTTCCCTTTTTGTGCAAAGTGTCGTACTCCGCCATTTTTGGTCTAACGAATTTAAGTGCCCTTTCGTCCCTTGTAGAAGTCTTCGTCATACTGTGCGATTTGTGACCCCCCAATGTTTTACGCGCTATGGGAAAAGAGTGCGCTCATATTATGTGCCTTTTATTTTCAACAAGCTTCCGGAGGACATCTTCAATGCAAACACGAGGAGAAAGTTGAAAAAAATGTTGACAAATATATCACTGTAGTAGCGCCGTATCAGTTTTCAGTTTTTTTTTTATGTACTAGTATTGGTTGTTCTGTTACCTTTTGACCTTTTCTTTCTTTTTCCTTTTTTTTTGTTTTTTTCATTGCGCCGCGCGACTTGCCAGGCCTTGCCCTACAAGCCTCACTTGGCTTGGGCAGACCAGTATCTTGTATTGTGTTTTGAATGTTTGTGGAAATAAAATTATTATTATTATTATTATTATTATTATTATTATTATTATTATTATTATTATTATTATTATTATTATTATTATTATTATTATTATTATTGTTGTGTCTTGTAGGGGATCTGAACATTGATATCTTGAAGCCATCGATATCTGTTGTCTGCAATTACTTAAATATTCTTGCAAATCATGGTATTGAAAACCTTATTAACATCCCTACCAGAGAAGAATATAGGTCTGGCAACCTCGTTATATCATGCATTGATCATATTAACATTAGAAATTCAGGGGTACCTGTAGACTCAGCCGTTATCGCACAGAAATTAGCGGACCATTATTTCGTGGCCTGCCGAATTAATTTCGCTGTCGCTCCTGAGAAGGTAGAACAACCCAAACAAGTAAGCATTGTCGATTCACGTCATCTCGACAGTCTAATTTCCACTTATGACTGGAATGCATTAATCGAGAACAATGATTATCATGGTGCCTACTTAAATCTTTGTGAAATTCTTTTGAACTTTAGAGATCAAAGCACAAAACATGTTACGATAAGAAAACGGCGGAAAAATCATCCTTGGCTAACGTCAAATGTTCTTTCTGCAATCAAAGAAAAGATACTTTATGGGCACGATGTCGTCGTTTCCCTGAAAACCAAGAGCTAAGGTTACAGTACCAAAGCCTTAGAAATCGTGTAAATGCCCTTGTACGTTCTAAGAAGCGCCAACACTTTAATGAAAAGTTTTTCCGCTCCCGACATGACGTTGCTAAAACCTGGTCCCTGGTTAACGAAGTGAAGGGGTGCTCGTCTAGATCGTCGATCGATGACACGATTAGAAAAAACTTTGGTGCACATGTGTCATCTATAACTGATAAATTTAATCGCTTCTTTGCTTCAATCTCGGGTGTAGCGTGTGACGAAACCGTGACCCCGACTAATCTAGAGTGTCCTTCTTTACATTCTGCATTTTTACCGAACCTGACAATCGAAGAGCTACGCTTGATTTTGTTTAGCTTTAAACCCAATAAGGCGCCCGGCTCAGATAATATTCGTCTCTGCGACTTACGACGTAATTTTGAAGCGCTGAGCACAGTTTTGTTATACATCATAAACGGGGTTATAAATTCTAGTATCATTCCCGATGGCATGAAAAGTGCCATTGTTCGGCCCCTTTACAAAGGTGGTGCTCGTGATAGCGTTGAAAGTTATAGGCCTAACTCGATTTTACCATGTTTAGCATTAGTACTAGAAAAACATATTTTGAGAACTATGACCGCGTTTCTTGGAAAATTTAATATGCTATCGCCGTGTCAGTACGGCTTTATTGCGGGACGTGGAACAGATTCTTTACTCGAAGAACTCGTGGACACCTTGCATGAAACTTTTGAAAATAACAAATATGCCTGTGCCCTCTTTCTGGATGTCTCGAAGGCATTTGACTCCATTAGCCATAAGATACTAATGAAAAAAATATTCGACTATGGTTTTAGGGGACCATTTTTTTCTTTACTCAAAGACTTTTTAACGAACCGCACACAGCAAGTTTCAGTGTGTGATATCCGGAGTGCCAAAGTGCTTTTGAAAGCTGGTGTTCCGCAGGGCTCTGTTTTAGCCCCACTTTTGTTTAATTTATATGTCAATGACCTTTCGAAAACTATATCCGGATGCGAAATATATCAGTACGCTGACGATACGCTGCTAGTATCTAGACATTTAAATCTGAGCAGTGCGACTGTAAAATTGCAAGAGAATTCGACTCAAGTTATGGACTGGTTCGAAGCAAACCTTATTAAAATAAATGTTCACAAAACAAAACTTGTATGTTTTAGTAGTCCGTCGAAACGCAAACGCCTTGATATTCCTTTTATATTGCACTCGTCGAAATGCACTCACTGCTCCTGTACGCCTCTTGAATATGTAAACACAACAAAGTACTTAGGCATTTTCTTTGATAGCGATTTATCTTGGAATTCACACCTCAGCTACATAGCCAAAAAGTTAAGGAGTGTATCTTGTATGTTATATACTACAAAAACGTTTTTACCGCTGTCTGTCCGAAAGATGATAGTCAATGCCTTAGCCTACGGCCTGTTACGTTACGGAATTACTATATATGCGAATTGCTCCATGCTCTGGTATCACAAAATAGATAGCATCTTGAAAAGTATTTTAAAAAGCGTAGCGTACACCTCTTTTGATCTGCCAAGTGAAGAGTTGTTTTCTTCGTTGTGTCTCCCGCGTTTTTCAGCACTTTATAAAAGATGTGTAATTGACAAACACTATTGGCACAGCCCTTTCAAAACGCCCCGTGTTCTGCAGCGCAACTTAAGGGAAAGTGAAAGATTTTTCATTCCTCGTGTATACACAAAATATGGAAAACGTATGCGCTCTTTCTATGTCCCTGAACTTTTCAATACATTGTCAGACTCGTTCTTAGAACTCGGGTCAAAGCGTCAGTTGAAAAAACAACTAAAAACAATTTGCTAAATATCCTGCTTCTGAACATGTCCTTTTGTGCATCTCGTGGTTTTTTTTTTTTTTTTCACACTTCCCAGTTCTTGAGTAGAAGATTTTTTTGTGGTCAAAGAGTGTATTCCGTGGCCATCCGTTCTTAATCACCTTTAGTGTAATTATTGTGGTGTATGATTACATGTCAGTAATTTTTTTCTTAAGAGTCATGTATGCATAGTTCTTGGAATTGTTTGTTAAGTGTTTTGTTTTTTTGTTTTAGGTTTTCATCGTGTGTCAGAATTTGATTTTCTTCACGCCGCTGCTGGGTCTAGTCCTACAAGCCTCTTTTGGCTTTCGACGGACCCGCATTTTGTATGTTGCTATGAAATACGTGAAATAAAATTTATTATTATTATTATTATTATTATTATTATTATTATTATTATTATTATTATTATTATTATTATTATTATTATTATTATTATTATTATTATTATTATTATTATTATTATTATTATTATTATTATTATTATAGGAGACTTCTGACGCACGCCCTTGTCTATAGTATTCTCCGTTATGGAATAACTGTATTTGGACAGTGTACAGCGCTCTTAGAATCTAAAGTGAACTCCTTACTGAATGGCATCCTGCGTAGTGTGGCTTACGGTTCTAGTCTCCAAAGATCTGATAACCTCTTTAACGACCTCTCGCTACCAACTTTTAGATCACTATTTTTGGAAACAGTAGTGCTTAGGCACTACTGGGATAATACTTTTAAGACCCCCAACACTGTTTGTCGCGCCCTCCGAGATGTGAGACCATATAAAACGCCGCGCATCAACACACATTTTGGAAAGTGCGTTCGCCTCTATTATGTATCCCATATTTTTAACAACCTTCCCTCTGTGCTTCTTGATGTAAGCTCTCGAGGAGCTTTGAAACGCAAATTGAAGACTATTGACCTAGACATCATTTTGTAAAATGCCGATTTTTTTTTTTTCATTCTGTTTTTTACTTGATGTGACTTCTGTGCGCTGTGTACTGCACCCCTGTTTGTATATACTTCTCTCTGTCACGCGTTCTAGATCTCGAAATGGTTTATACTAGCTTGCTTTGAGTGTGCCTTCAGTAATTTTTAGGGACTAGTCATACAAGCCTTTAGGGCTTTGACGGTTCCGATAGTGTATATAGTTGTACTTGAAGCACCTGCATTAAATTTTATTATTATTATTATTATTATTATTATTATTATTATTATTATTATTATTATTATTATTTAAAATGTTTTGACTTAAAGGTTTTGTCTTTGGAGCGGGGGGGGGGGGGGGGGGGGGAGGGGGCGGGGGGCTTTAGTATGCAGTTGGAACTGCTGTAAAAACTTCGTGATAATTCTACTTTTTTTCCCAGAACTGCTTCTTTTATTTTAATTCGATTACACAGCTGGTTTTGCCGCACAAGTTTTGATGGCTTTGGGAACCTGCACTGTGCCTTGATTATGCTCTTCCTTCACAAATAAATGTATTATTATTTTTTTTTATTATTATTATTATTATTATTATTATTATTATTATTATTATTCATAAAAAGGGGAATATCCACACAAGTCAGGAAAGTAAAGAGAAAAGATTATTTTTTATTCATGCTAAAAAAAATATGCGTCGGCCGGGAATCGAACCCGGGCCACCCGCGTGGCAGGCGAGTATTCTACCACTGAACCACCGACGCATCGATATCCACTTCCCAGCGACTCACCGAGAGAGCAATGCAAGCCATGACCTCAATTCAGCGCCTCGGCTACCGACAGGAAGCAAAGGCGCACCTCGTGTTTTTATCTTTGTCGTACATGCAGCCGCGGACAATAGGCCTCCTGCGCTGAAGCTTCGAACAAACTGTAGCGCCCTCCTTTTGGGTAGTACAAGCTCAACTGATTTAGCCTCGCACTACTTATGGCACGTTGGTTGAGCTTTTTTAATTTTGTCTTGTGCTGAAGAATGAAAAACACCTTTGGACGCAAGAAATCGGCCAGACTCAACGCCGCAAGACAATCAAAAGTGCCAAATTCATGACACCACCGCTAGGGTACGCGTCTCTTATCTCTGGGTGGTGACGTCAAAACACCTGTGAAGCGACGCTTTAATTTTTCTTTTTCTTTGTCATGTCTACTTTGGAACGCGCGGAACGGCTGTTCTTGGATGACGCGCTTAGCGTCTTAGCTTTGACGGCGTTCGAATTTTTGTTGTTTCTTTGTATTTTCATCGTGATCTCGCGCTCGGCACCAGAGCTGGCACGCTTCTGCATGCGTGGCAGTTTGAGACGCTAAAGTCTGTACTACCCAAAACGAGACCTTTTCGCAGCACCCCCTGGGCAACGCAGGAGGCCCATAAGGGGTCTATACACCTCTGCGTTGAAAATATCTCGGACGATGTAAACGACGAAGTTTGTCAAGCATAACCACCTTTAGTGCGTCGTGCATATACACGTTTGCAAGTCCGGCTTTAGGGCGCCGCCATATTGTTCAATGGGAGTGCGCTTGGACGCATTTATAACCTGATTACGGAAGTCTTGCTAAGGCGTCGTAATCGGATGATGGCCGCGCCAAAGCGCACCCCAATCCAGCAAGATGGCGGCGCCCTGAGGCCGGACTTGCAAACGTGGATGCGTAACGAGGATTTCATGACTTTCGGGGTTTTATAATTTTGAATTTACCATGCACTATTTTTTTATATATTAATTACTGTAGTTAAGTATAGGCAACCACAAGCAAAGCAACCGTTCTTTCATTGCCGTTCCTGCTGCTCTTTATGCGCGTTTGTTTTTTTGTAAAACCAAGTGTTCTCGTTGAGCCCCAAAAGGAGAACTTACTTTCTAAGAAAAAGGGGGAAGAGGCCGACCAATACGTAGTTTTAGAAAATGTGAACAATAAAAAACGTGGGTAACGCGTTTTTTTTTTTTTTTTCAGTTTTCTTTTACATGGAGACAGGATATTGCCTAAAGTTTGAGTCCTACGAACAGCAACAATGTTAGTTTCGTCTCTGCCCCCGACGAATACTGATCTCCCAAGAGGAACAAGTCCTTCTTAGGGTACATCAGAAAAACAGAACATAATATCTTTATCTTTTGGATGCAAAGAAAGAACACTATTTATAAAATCGAAAAACGATCTGGCCAGAAAACATTATGTTCGATAAAACGGCGTTCTACGAAACGGCTTCGGTGAAATTGGGTTATATTAAACGGGATTCGACTAAATGACTTTCATAAAACGGAGTTCAGTAAAATATCGAGAGCTGCGAAGAAATAATGCTAGATAGGTTCGGAGAGGTGAGCTTTTCTTCACATCTATCAAAAGTCTGGTGAGCTCTTCTCCGCATCCACCGGTTTTCCGATGAGCTTTTCTCCTCCGGAGAGCAGCGCACCACCGAGAAGCTCACCAGAGAAAATCTCACCAAACACAAGTTCACCGCAAAACTGACAGATGCAAAGAAAAACCCACCCAAGAGATATACGATCAAACTTTTAAATTTAGAATTTGAGGCTCCACTCTGGGAGCCCTCCGGGGAACAGACACGGAGATATTTACAAAGTTCGTATATTACAGATACCAATAGGAGTGAAGAAGCAGAAGTCCACTGTTCTGCAGCGTGGAACAATTGACAAAGTGATAGACATGTATTTGTTTTTTGTGAAGACATCGCACGGTCCTCGCACTTTGTTCACTGTCAAGTTATCAATCTAGCGCCCTATCTCGCCTCTTCTTGTTATACCTCCAGACACTCTTTCACGTTTTGCGATAACCGCACATTAGAAAACAACTCCCGGAGGCTAAAAAAGCGAGCAGTGCCTCTCGGGTTTTCTATCACCTGCGACAATTCTGCTGAAATGCTAAAGAGCAAAAAGGAACAAACAAAAAAACTGGTAGTGTTTATTGCATTTCGCTACAGACTACGTCAAAATAGAATAGTATTTTGACGTTCCTTTTATGAAGGCCATATTACGCGGATTAAATTGAGACGAACCTCGTTCCCTCGCTGATCACTCGGTCGTATAGCAGAGCCAGCTTATCCTGATTTTTTTTTTTTTTTCTTTTCACAGTTAAGCGCTGTTCTCTCGTTTCCGGCGTTCCGATACGAAATTCATGTGTTTGTTTTAGTCGGCCGTCGCAAACGCGCAAAAGATTGCGAGCGCTATGGCCATACACACCGTCAGATCGTTAGCGCTTGGCTATGGTCAGAGCCGTATATATAGAGAGTTTGGTCAATGGGAGGCGCGGGCAGAGCCAGGGCGTGCGGCAGACTCGGAAAGAGGGCTTGGCATTCTCTCTTGACCAACCAGAAGCCGAAAAGAATCCCCTAGCGGTGGTAGCGAGAAACAGTTCTGATCAAAGGTTTATTTAAAAGGTTAAAACAGCGCAAAAAACAACGGACAGGGTAAAGAACAGAATGACACTTGGACAGCATGACACTTGGGCTTCTGGGACGTCATATGTAGCTCTTTGGGACCACTTTTTCGTTGTTTTTTGCGCTGTTTTAACCTTTTAATATGTGATACCAACTCGCCCAGGCTTCAACTTTAGCAAAGTTTTATGTTCGTATATGGTTTTAATAAGCGCGTAAGAGTGAATTGTAGTAACTCATTGTGGTTGAAAATAGAGTGCACGTGTTGTTTTGATCATGATCATGCAGAAAGATGTAAGAAACGAATGCGCCGCTCAACTCTGTTTTGTTCGGACAGAGTGTGACCGCTCGAACGGCAGATTCCCGGCCCTCGGCGCTTGGCGTACGGATTATGTCGATCGTTCCGCTAGTCGCACTCTTCCACCATCATTTTGGATGAGCGTGATTGAAATATCACGTGTACCATATTTTCAGTTACCGAGCGTTGCTCCAATGCAGTTATCAGGTTTGTTTCTCGCGACCACCACCAGGGTATTATTTCCGGCTTCTGGTTGGTCACATTCAAAATTCTGAAGACGTCCTGGAACACGCCCAGCCCGCTTTCGGCCAATGGCGCCTCCTCATTTGTCTCCTATACTTCCCAACGAATGGCCAAACTCTCTACATATACGGCTCTGGAAGGCGTCTCCGACTGGTGTCTTTACCGCGTCCAAAAAAGTGGTCCCTCAATTTCCGCCTGATGACGTCCATAGAAGTGTTATGCTGTCGCCAGTCGCGATCCTGGCGGCGTCCTAACAGCTGTGGTGTACGTGGCAGACGCCTATTCTGTTGCAAGTCGCTCTCCAGTGTGGCAGTCCACGGAAGCTTCGGTAGTCAGATGTTGGGACGCCGTGACGACAGCGGCACTTGAGTTCGGTTGTGCCACTCGCAGCTTCTCGTTACCATCTTTACGACCAATCGCCGGGATCGCGACATGCAACAGCATGACACTTGGGCTTCTGGGACGTCATATGTTTGTCTTCGGGACCACTTTTGATGTATGGCCGGCATAGACTGCGAAACAGACCAGTCGAAGACGCGCTGAAGGCACCATAGTTTGGCTGCGTTCGGACTTAATGGGCGATGGAGTCTAAAAGCGCGTATGTTTCTATTACCCGCTCATAGCTCGTCGTGTAGGCTGCTCACCTAAATAACACTTCTCGGCTCTCGCTCGTGTCGATTATCTCTTATAAGACATGCCAGCTGGAAACCATCCAGATTGACATGACCCTGCTTTAGTTCCACGGCTCATGTTCCCCAATGCGTGCACTTTCTCTCAATCGAGTCCTCTGAGTAACCATCTAAATCAGCCACCTAATCCTTTCACAAAATTGTGAACTTGAATCCTTTTTTTTAGATTTTTTTATTTTGTTTTTAAAATGTGGCTTTTGCGATGCTCTAAAACATGGGTCGGTCAACCTGCAGCAAGCGTGGCATTGTCATGCGGCCCCCGGCACGAAACCAGAAAAGCATCGCCCCTGCCGCATCCTCACACAGACTCAAGCACCACACGGCAGTTTCGACCTCAAATGGGTTTAGACAGGAATAAGGAGCACTTCCAATTGGCATTGCCCCGCAACCCAAACTTGGGCAGAGAACACCTTCACTATCTACTTGCCTTTTCTTCACATGCCCCCTCCCTCCCACCTTCGCAACTTGGCGTCTGGTCCCCTCCTTGTCGGCTTCGTGTCGACTCGGCCCACCGCTGCAAAAGGTTGCCGACCCTTTCTCTATAAGAATGGATTTTTCTCGTACATTTTCTTAGCGTTCCCTTCGCGTTCTTATGTGACCTTTTAGTACAAAACTTTAATTTTCCACGGTCCTAATTTAACTTTCGTTGTTACTATAGGCCCGTATTACTAGAGAATATCGGTTTCGTACTTTAGTAGCTCGATGAGCCCCTTCGACGAGCCCATAAATGTTGTCCAAATGGGCCTGACAAAATTGTAAAAACCAAGAGAACATTACTTTCTTAATGCTTTAGTCACGCAACGCCTTTAAAGGGGTTATGACCCGAAAATAAAACAGATAGATTATTCTTGAAATGGAATGCTTATAGGCTACTTAGTATATACACCAAGTTACGCGATTTTCAGAGCTCTGGTAATTCCAATATTTAATTTACGAATTTTCATCATTTTAATTTGGCGACCAGGCAACACTGGCAAAGTTAGTCATACCATGGTGTCCATAAACCACGTGACCATGAACGCTCTCTCATTGTAGGCGCCCTAATGTTAGCCCAAGCTCTCTTCGCCGCGGTACGATCAAAACCGCTCACGCAACTCGGTAATCCGAAAGCTATTAGGGAGTTTTCGTAGAAAGTTTCCGCTGTCCCGCAACGCTCTCCACAACCAGCTACGCTAGCCGGAACTCTACAGTCAAGGCCATCGACGCGCCGGCGCAGTAGCGGCTGCTTCGTTGCAAAGGGCTTAGCGGAGGGGGAAACGTGGTCTACGAAAACTCTCTATTCTCGATCTCGCCCCCGGCTCGTTGACCTTCCACCCTGAATGCGCCTGCGAGATATTGCCGGACGACGGTGACCCCGGCGAGTTCGTCCGTAACTCGTCGTCGCTGGAGCTGGTCCTTAGCGGGTCGCAGTCAAAATGAACAGCTTCCAACATCTCTTGATAGCAATCACTGTCATCGCTGCTGCGATCAATGTCGAACACTTTGACAAGAAGAGCGATGCCGTAGACGTAATCGTCACGGACCGCATGCTCGAAACGTGGAAGGCAAACGAGGAAGCTGAAGCTCGAGACGCCAAGAGAGCCAAGTCTGTGTGTGCGTGCAAGGAGACACAGCGCTGGAGGCTGGCTACATAGCAAGCCTCCAGCCCCGCCCGGATCCGCCCCTCCGAGGGACCCGCATATAAATCGATTTATCTACGAAAATATCGCGCCATTTTCAAAACAAATTTTGCAGGATTATAGGAACATACAGTGGGTCCTAGCAGTATAGTTATCTCATATTTTATTTTTTCGTCCTTAAAGGTCACACAGGTACGCGAAGGAAACGTTAAAATAAATGTACGAGAAAACGAACAGTATTTTACGACAACAAGAAATGCTATCGTATTTAAGAGCCAAACCAACATATGTGTATTAATTTTATTTTCATTGTTTTTCACTTTTTGGAGTGGAGACGAGAAAAAAAGAGGGGTAAAGAGGGGGGGGGGGGGGGGGCGGGTATTTTCTTTATGCTAAAATGCTATTGCTAAAAAAAAAAAAAAAAAAAAACATTGCGTCGGCCGGGAATCGAACCCGGGCCACCCGCGTGGCAGGCGAGTATTCTACCACTGAACCACCGACGCGCCATAAAATCGTCCAGCGACTCTGAGCACGTCGGGCAACGAACGGGATGTCCTAAATACGGCGCCTCTGCGGCCGACGGGCGACAAGACCGGGCTGTGTTTTCATTTTTTGCCTTAGATTAAACAGCGGAACACGATGGACGTACACATCTGCGTCGGGAACCTCTTTGAACAATTTGAACGAGGATGTTGGTGGTCACGCCCTTAGGGTGTCGTGCTTATAGACCTTTCCAGCGGCAATCTCGAACGAAGCGCCCGGCGGAAAATGCTGAGTCACTGAGCTGTGGACGCATGCGCAGCATCAGATATACCGCACAGCAGACCAACAGCGCTTGCTCAGAAGGCGTTCCACAGCCCAGCAGACAAAAATGGCAGCGCGCAGAAGGCAACTTTTGCAAACGTCTATACGTAACGAGGATTTAAAAGTTTTTTACTAGTTGTTGTAGGCTTAACTTCGGACCTTTCTTCTGCAGGCTACAATTATTCCAAGCAATAAACAGTAATGACGCTTATATTGCTCTTTGAACTTGGTGGTTATGCAAGTGACATAAAAGAAAAAGTACAAAAATACAGAGTGAAATCAAAAATTACGCCGCCATTAATTGTAATTGTAATTGTAATTGTAATTGTAATTGTAATTGTAATTTATTTGCACAATAATAAGTTGACTTGTACGCGGCAGCGTGCGAGGCTAGGCAGAAAGGTGACAACCCTTACGCATATGCGTCTGCTAGCCGGCCGCCGCGTACAGTGTAGAAGACCGGGGGGGGGGGGGGGGGGGGGGGATAAGGGAAAAAACATACAAAACAAGCACACACATCCACATAAAGATAATAGTGAGTCACTGTTCAACATCAGGAGCTTGAAGCTGCTCGACGAGAAAAGAGCTTGCACAGCTCCCTTGACTCATCACTTGATGAAGGTAGAGGGCTACGCGCGGATTGGGGTAAGGTCAAGAAATCTCTGATGGCCGCTGGGAGCAGGGATTCACAGTGACGGGTGGTCCTGCCGCGGAGGGGCTCAGGCTGCCCAGTTCTTTTGTTTACCCGCACCGCGGAGAACAACGGAGTCCCGGAAAGCGATCCGTCGAGCACTCGGCACAGTGCACGCACCCGTGAGGTCTGTCGCCTCTCGCTAAGGGGTCTCCAACCGAGGAAACCCAGACGTGCACCGTATGAGCTGTACACTGTGCCTGGCGACCGGCCGCAGATGGCCCGCGCCGCACGGCGTTGCACACTTTCGAGCCGTTCCCTGAGGTGCCGCTGGGACGGGGACCAGATGGCCGAGCAGTACTCCATAGTGGGAAGTACGAGTGCCGTGTAGAGCGCGCGCAGAGCTCCCGCTCCACACGGCCTCGTCACCCGTGATATGAAGCCCAGTGTCCGCCTTGCCTTAGAGACGACACCCGCAATATGTGCCGAAAAGTCCAGATTTCTTGAGAATGTAATGCCCAAGATGCATATAGAATCAGAAACGGCAAGTGGAGAGCCGGATAGAGTGTAAACGGGGGTGCCATTCTTTCTGCTGTTTGAAAAACGGATCACGCTGCTTTTACTCGCACTTATCTGAAGACGCTGCATCAGTGTCCACTTTTCTATTTCAGACAAGTAGCCTTGAAGGTTTCGGGAGTCCGCGGGCGACGAAATGGGTGCCACGATGGATGTGTCGTCGGCATACTGTACGAGGAGGCACTTGTTGTTCCGAGGCATATCATTGACGTAAAGCAGAAACAGGGTGGGACCAAGTACCGATCCCTGGGGAACCCCCGATAAAACGGGGGATCCTGCGGAACATGAACCTTTGTATACGACTCGCTGGCTGCGGCCGTGGAGGAACCCTGTGAGCCACGCTAGAAGCGGACCACAAATGCCTGTTTGAGCGAGCTTCCGCGTAAGAAGCTTGATGTCAAGCGTGTCGAACGCATTGCTCAAGTCGAGTTGAATGAGGTCCGTGGAAATACTATTGTCCATTTGGTTACTCACGAAATGTGTTACTGTGGCGAGAGCAGTCTCGCAACTACGGTTGGGGCGGAAGCCGTGCTGAGAGTCGGCAAGGCAGTTTGACCTTTCCAGGAAGTCAAGAAGCTGACTGTTGATCACTCGTTCGAATGTGCGGGACGCTATCGACGTGATGGAAACTGGGCGGTAATGTCTAGGCTCGTCCAGTGGCTTCCCTTTCCCTTTGTGCAGAGGGGTGACCAGAGCTCGGCGCCAGTCCTCTGGTACAATACCGCTGTCGAAAAGGCCCTGCATCACTCTGGCGGTGGATGGCAGCACATGGGAAGATAGCACCTTGAACCATATAGGCGCAATGCCATCCGGCCCGGGACTCCGGGAGTTTGTGATTTTGGACAGTGCTGTCTGCAACGCCTCGGTTGTGAAGGTCACTGTAGCAAGTTCTGACTGGTCGAGGGGGGCGTGTGCAGTTGCTGTCGGTAGCTCCGTGGCTGGGACTGCGGTTAGTGACTGGTCAGACGGCGTCGGAAGGGGGATGGTGCGATCCAAGCGAGAACCATTTATGGACGAGAAGTGGTCCGCAAACATTACGGTCACATCTTGGGGTGAGTCGACTATGTGTCCGTTTACCTTGAAGCAGGGTTGCTGGGATGATGTGCGCAGACGACTGATGTAGGCCCAAAAAATTTTGGGGTCTGTTCTAGCCTTTGTTGCGAAACTTAAGAAAATACCTCTCACGTTCAAAAATAAGCTAACTATGATCAACTCACTCTGATAATTACAATCGCAGGCTTCTATATTGAACAGATGGCATTATGTTTCTTTCCGAAGGACCGATTCCAGCGAGCTCTCGCAGATCAGCCATCGGAGGGTTCGCTGTCACGAAGCTTCCTGACGTACTTTCTGCGGGACGGCGCTGATTTGAAGTTTAGACTATAGGGTGAACTCACGAAATTTTGTTTACTCCTTTGTTAATAATGTTTTACTGTTTTTTTTTTTTTTTTTCTGGAGAATATTGGTGTATCCGGGGTAAAACCAGAACGTGGTTGAGATTTAGACAATAAAATAGGCACTAGAATTTTGCTGCAGTATCCCTTTAACGTTGAGGAAATACTCGTTCACTTACCAAGCTTTTATTTCAGCTCAAGGTGTAGTTTTATGGTGGTGTTTACCTCATAAACTCCCAGAAAAACTAATTCTCATAAAAATGAATCTGAAGCCTAATTTCTGGGATTTTGAACTTCGATTATGTCTGAATGGTTTCACCAAAAACAAAACAAAAGGAAAAACATAAAAAAAAAGTTGGTGAAGAAATTAGACTGGACATGTATCTATCACTACGGCGGGGCGACAGAGCAACCCCCAACATTTTTGCTTCTATTATTAACGCTAAGAAAAAAACGCTGCGTCGGCCGGGAATCGAACACGGGCCACCCGCGTGGCAGGCGAGTATTCTACCACTGAACCACCGACGCGCCGATATCCACTACCCAGCTCTTCTCCGAGCGAGCGGAGCAAGCCGTTGACCTCAATACCGCGCCTCTGCTGCCGACAGGCGGCAGAAGCGGGCTGTGTTTTTATTTTTGCCTTAGATTGAGCCGCGGACAACGAGGCGCCTACACCTCTACGTCGGAAACGTCTTTGGACAATTTGAACGACGATGTTAGTCGCGCGTGTCACCCTTTCGGGCGTCGTGCTTATACGTAACGAGGATTTAAAATATATTTACTAGTTGTTGATAGAAATAGAAGCGTCACATGAACAAGGGAATCTATAGTTGTGTCTTATTTTTACCCTGAACGCAGTCCCCACTGAACTGTCTACGAGGAGCTTCTTCGCTTATCTCCGTTCCTCTTTTATCGGTACAAGGACGTTTTCCAAGTATTCGCTTCGCGTATAGCTTCCCCGGAGGTCGGGGAATCTGATGCCCCTCTCTTACTTTCTTCAGCCAAAGCTCGGATAAACTCCAAGTTTTTGGCCGACACTTAAGAGATGAACACCGAAAAATCCCTGAATCTGCAAGAAAAAATAAACCTCCATAAAACACCCCAATGTTTGAGAATACCAGACATCGAAACCACGAATCTCTACTCGTAAGTAAGGTTCCGCACCTCCAGGGAACATGCACGTAGCCCAAATACCTGGATGCTGTCCTGGGGGGCTATGTTCGACAAATGTTTCGTTTCTCCTAAAAAGAAATGGAAGTGACGGAAATGACGATATCGCGTTTGATTGGCTAGAGGCTCAAATGACGAAAGAGGAAACTTTCGTCATTTAAACCTCTAACCCGTCAGACGCGATATCGTTACTTCCGTCACTTCCGTTTCTTTTTAGGAGAAACAAAACATTTGTCGAACATAGCCCCCCTGGTACCGGTGAGGGAAAGAAACGGGTCGATGGACGTGATTACTGAAAGAAAACGCAGCAGCCTCGCGAAGAGTTCACCGGGCACTGCGTACCCGATAAACCTAAAATGAAGCGGTGGTTAAATATGTATTCGAAAGAATCTTAGATCGCTCCTATTTAGTTAAGGAAATGGTTTCAAGTAAAGTTCTTTTTTGCTTCCTCAGATTGTGATGAGAATTTTCTGGACGCTTACTTTTCGGGGTTTATCGGTTTTTACCGAACACAAGTAACCCCATTACTATTTCCAGTACTGCTATTATGACTGCTACTGCTACCGCTACTGCTGATATTATTACTACTACTGAAAATACTACTAATAAGAATAAGAATACGACCTAAAATTTTGAGGTTTTTTTTTTTTTTTGGTTAAAGTGTTTCAAAGCAACCACACTGGCCTCGTAATTGGCGCACCTCCACAAGAACACTAGATGAAGCAAAAAATATATATCATCACACTCAGTACACACTAATAGAAAAGTAAGATAAGCACACAAAAATAAAACACTGCTGTAGTCGGTGAGAGCGATTAAGAGTTGTTGGATCTCTCTTGCTGCTACCCGTGTCAGAGAATGACAACACCTCACCGGTTCGTCAACAAGTGGTCATTTATTGACTCGTATGGCCACATGCCGCAGCCCAAAAAGCCACGCGCACACGATGCGACGGCCCTTTACCAGTGACGGTGGGCAGCTCAGCTTGCTCCAAAAGTTCAAGGGAAGGTCCTTCGACATGTTTACACTTTAGCAGAGCGAACGCTGGAGATAGAAAAAAGAAAACGCGAATTACTCGACGGAAGTGAAACACACGAGACAAAAAGCGGATGTCAGGATCCGGAGTGGCGACACTGTTATAAAGCGACTAGATCTGGGAAAGGGGTAAAATATGTTTCATGGTAAACAAATATTAAAAAAAAAAATAGATTAAATGTTTGGTAGATTGGCGTGCAAATCAGTAGTTTAGGTATATGCCGATAAGCACCCCAAAATAAAACGAAAAAAAAAACCGAACCGGATTTATTAAAATCGGGAAAAAGCGAAAAAAACACATATAACCCGTCCTTGAATAAAAGAAAAAAGGTATTATTTAATGAAGTTTTATTTCATGTGTCATTGCGTTGACCTGCGACACAGCTAACCCGCACTCAGTTGTGCGAGGAGGCTTTTTTCTCTGAGCACCACAATTACAATTTGAATTTCTAAGTGAGAGCATATGAAAAAAAGTTTGTCTCTGAACCTGCACTGCCAAATGCACAACAGATTCGAACCAATAAAAAAATTAATAAATAGGGTCCAATGATTAACAAAGAAATGTATTATTAAAGCCAATTATAAAAAAAAACAGGGGGCATCAACACCACGGGAGCAGGAACAGACCTAAAACAAAAAGCTCATTAGAGCATGTGTTATAAATGTTTTGAATTGTCTTTGTTTTGAAGTCTATTGATTTAAATATTGATTTTCTGTTCTTGGTCTGTGCCCTTTGGTAATTTTGGTAGAGATCTAGGCGATGATGGTTCATCTTTTTTTTTCTTGGGAGTGTCATGTTTACGAGAAAATAACATAGAGTTAGAAATTACTAATCATCATATCTTTATCATATTTTAGCGTGTTTAATATTAATATGTGAACTATGTATTTACGTAATTTTTTTAGCTTATAAATATTAGGACGGCCGAGCACTGCAATACCTACCGAGATATGTATGGATTCCAGCTGTATTGAACTATTTCTATTTTCTATTTCTTATAGTTTATTATGTTTAAGTTTTATTTATTTTCTGTAACTACAGATAATGTATATTATAAAAAGAGCTCATATTTAAGCTTAGATTTAAAATTCGTGAGCCTGGGCAATCTCAGTTAGTGTATGTATGTGTACCGATTTTGCGATCTGATTTTTGATGAAGGTTTCAAATTTTATCAAATCGGAATATGTAAGGTCTAGAAAGACAGTTATTGGTGTTAAACGAAATAGGTTAGAGCAATGTTATCAATCGCTAGTTTACGGGTGCTTTATAAAGATAGTTTAAAGGTTCTTAAGAGGTGCTATCGGTATACGGTGTTTTCCTCTCTCATTGTTATAAACTGCAATAGGTCAGTTCGCCACGCCCCCCTCGCCGAAGACAAAACTGCTGATGCAACAAAGTTGAGCTCAACAATACAGAGCTCCACAATGCTAAAGAATAATTTTGTATGTATCAATTTATATTGTATTACATGGCAAAAAATGTTCTTTCTTTTTTTTTTCGGAGAAACAAAATGTTTCTTCTCTTCCCCTTCCTTTCCAGAACCACACTCCTTATCTTATTTATTTCTCCTTTCAGGATCAAAACGTTCTCCACGTTAAGAAACAAACAACAAAAAAACAGTGCGTCGGCCGGGAATCGAACCCGGGCCACCCGCGTGGCAGGCGAGTATTCTACCACTGAACCACCGACGCGCTGATGTAGGACTGTCAGCGACTGTCCGAGTGAGCCGGGCAAGTCGATTACCTCAATCGGTGGCGTAGCCAGAAGATATTTTCGGGGGGTGTTCCGAGGTGCTGGGGCAATCAAACACACACACGCGCACACACACACACAAAATATATATGTATATATCTTTATATATAATGAAGTACACTTTCGGGGGGGGGGGGGGGGGGTGTTCTGACGCCTGAGCACCCCCCCCCCCCCCCCCCCCCTGGCTACGCGCCTGCCCCCACGCTAGGTGCTTCCCTCTCAACTGGTTTTTATTAACACCATCCTCACCAATACATATACGCACTGCCCAAACCACATCGCACTCAGTCGCCACAATCAGAGCCAACCATCCAGAAACACCATCTCACTCTGAAGCAAATACACAGACGGAGCGCTGACCCAAATGTTTTCTTTCTTTTTTATGTTATAGAGATTATAGATTAGTGTCGTGATGTAGGCGAGTTGGTTCATGGTAAACGAATTATGGAGGCATTTTACATAAAAAAAGAAAGAAAGCAAATGCGTCAGCGCTCCGTCTGTGTATTTGCTTCAGAGTGAGATGGTGTTTCTGGATGGTTGGCTCTGATTGTGGCGACTGAGTGCGATGTGGTTTGCGCAGTGCGTATGTATTGGTGACGATGGTGTTAATAAAAACCAGTTGAGAGTGAAGCGCCTGTCCTGTCGTCCGTGTTTCATCATTTTCCCCGTTTGTTCGCGTTTTTTTAACCTTTTACTCAGTAATGGACCAACTAACCCAAACCCAAGTTTTCAAGCATTTATTTATATAAATATTATCATAGTGACGCAGAAAAGAAAAAAAAGAAAAAAAAAGAAAGCACAGTAAACAGCGTAAAGTATAAAGCAGTATTTTCTGCAATTTTGAGAGTCATTAATGCAGGGAAGCAATCTCACTCGATGGAGGCGAAGGAAGGGAAAAATCTACATAACTGCAAGTTACCGCAAGTTAAAAAAAGCTTATTAATCGCAACATTATAGCGTTATATATGCTGAAGAACAAAGCAATGAACTAATGAACATAAACTCAAACTTCAAAGAAAGAAAAATGCTTTAAAATATTCTTTTATATTGCGGAAAACAGCCTCTCTTCGGTGTGGAAAAATAGATAAGCCCGAGATTTACAATTAGTTATAGATAGAAGTTACACACTTACACTAACATACAAGCAATTTAACGTGCGTTTATATGTGACATGTGTATAAGACAAGAAATTGTATTTTAGCCTTCGTTTGAGAAGCTCGTTAGTGTAATTAGGTTACATCATGGGTCCACAATTTTGCAGCCCAGGCGTCATCAGACTTTATAGTAATACTGCTATTCCGCTTTCAAACGAAACAATTGTGACGCCTTTATTTTCAGCATCAACGCCGTTTTAGCGCTCTCCAGCTTACCAAGCAACCTGTTCAGACATTTGCAACATCGCTTAGAGCAGGGGTCTCAAACACGCGGCCCTCGGGCCGCATGCGGCCCGCGACTCTCTGGGATGCGGCCCGCAAGCCTCCCGCAGATTCGAGCCCCCGTTCCCATGCCTCGAACGCCATCACTAATAGTTCTATATGTTGTCGATTCATTTTCGCTCGAAAAAGAACTCTGCTCATATAACATGTTTACACATTTTGTACTATTTTTTTTTTCTTTTTGACGGAGTACTACTTCGCCTAAATATAGGCTTCTCGGTCCTTTCTCATGTAAATCAACCGGAACGGCACTACCAGTACTAGGCCACAAGTGCGAGTTTTTTGCTCGGGGAGACACCTCGGCTGCACAAACTCTTGCTCAGCAGGAGCAACTCTCGAAGATAAAGCTATGAGCTCGGGCTTCTGGCTGACAAAAATATATCTAAAATGGAAGTATTTTCTTATAATGCTGCTATAATAATCCCGACGAAAGAAAAAACTGCCAAACAAAGATTTTTTTTTTTTTATGCCTGTTGAGCCTTGTGATTTCTGCGACGGGTCAAGGACGGTGTACATGTTCTCGATCTATTGACAACTGCCAGTACGTTCGTGTTTTAAATCTTCTTATAGCATCAGGTGTGGGCCCAAAGGAGTAACATATGCAAATGAAAGCTAAATATGGCAAAACGGTGAGCTTACAAAAAGTAGAAAGCACAAGGTGCCTTCTCTAGAAAATCTCTGGGGTGTTACTGGGACAGTCGACGTTTACAGCGTGAAACAACGTTGTTTCTTTATATTTTTGTCCCATAATAGCAAAACATTGCCCCGAAAGGGCGAGCGCCAACGGAGAGGGTGAGGGGCTTTCTCTTGGCCCTCGTCCTCTTGGGAGTGAGCAATCTGGCCCCCACACTTGGATGAGCTTGAGACCCCTGGCATAGAGTATCATATAAGTATTTCCTGGCTGAGAAAAACTTGCAGTTCATCACAACAATTGTCGATCGAAGCACCGTTAGTAACAGACGATGGCCATATTATTCGCTATCGGGGACAGAACGCCCCAGTGCGGTCATGGCCCCCGAGATCCCGATGCACGCTTCGGGATCTTGGAGGTCATGGAGCGGTTGTAATGATTTGTGTGGCGGTTCAGAGAGGGCGCCACCAGTACCGTTCATCCGAGGATCATCTCCTGGAGTAATATTCGAAGTTGGTGTCGCCACTCACTCAAGTGATCGTTTCACTGAAGCATTGCAAGCGCAACGCTTGTAGGGCTGGATTTCTTCTAATCCTTATCTGTAATATGCATGCCTTCCATCTATTTAAAAGTGAAAACATCAAACGTATTTCATCTTGGAGACCCTTACGTCCAAGCGCAGCGGATGCTACGAGTCATCGGGGCCTATCCAAGGCCGTGCGAATGTCACGTGACCTTGGAGAGGGGCACAGCGACGCACGGAAAGCGTATCACGGGTTGCGTCCACAGAGCGAGATTGGCTAGGATAGCTCGTCGTAGCTTTCCGCTGCGTCCGGACGTAAAGTGAAACGGAGTATAGATAAAAACGCAAACAACGAAACTTGAAACTGAGCTCACCTGCTTCAGTCCTTCGCATAAATTTGGGTTGCGGATAAAAAACAAACAAAAATGGAATGCTAATTAATGTAGCAAATGGTATCGTTTCATGTTACGTGTTCGCGAAGTAGCATAAAGAAGAAAAATAGACTGTCACGCTTTCCGCTGAGGTTCTTGCACGATGTGACATAACTATAGACCTTTTCTGCAAGAGCGCCGCCATCTTCTATTCGCGGCGTCGAGGGCGCCGTCTGGCGGCTTAGTTCTTCAGATAGTGGCGGAAAAAGACGAGGAGTGGGCAACGTTGTGAGTATGGGGAGACCTTGACTCGGCTTGGCTGAGTACTTGAGGAGCAACCAACAGATCCGGCTTGCAGGCCATTACCGGAACTTACGGTGGGCGGCTACTCGTCGCGAAGCACGCTCGCCGACAGCTAGCCGAATTCGTTGTCATAGGTATCTGTTTATCAACGTTCCCGTTTTGTTTTTTTGTGGTGGAGTTTTTACTGTGGTCAACGCTATATCGTCCAGCGCGACCTCGGCGATGCCGAGCGTTTCGACGCGAACCATTGACATCGGAGGTGAGTTATTACCGTCAATTGCTAATGTTGTTTCCCGTCTGTGGGCAAGTCGCGGTCGACTGTACGAATACAGTGTAGAACGACTGTCCCAAGTCGGCGGGCGTGGGCCGATTGTTGTCCAGCACATCGCGAGTGTTGCGATCACTTGGTGTCGCAACCCATGGGCAACCGCCGACTCGTTCGGTCACTGCCGATCGTAGCGAACAAACAATTCGTGCACATCACATGAGCTGTCCACCATACCCCGAAACGCGCGAGTGTAGGGCGCGTACCCCACGCAACTGGTAATTTCCGCGTTTGGTGCCAATAAATACGCTTTATACCGCCATGTATCCATGAGAAGCTGTGGACAGAATCAGTAAAATAACTGCCGTACTCACAGTGGTAAATAGTTATAGCTCTTTAATGATTAGTCCATAATTTTTGTAGGAGCCGCATTTCGTAGCCTTGCTCACATACGTGCGCAAAATTTTCCGTGTTGGAATGTAGTAGCACATACCAATCAAGAGATCTGAATGCTCGACTGTTTTGAAATCTTACGTCTTCAGGAGTAATTCCTCTATAGTTATTGCTATTTAGCCAGTCAATATAATGATGCAGATATTGTTGTGCATTGAGCTCCTAAATGTATTAGTTCAGCCGAAATCTTTCATTATGAATAGAGGGTTAATGCTGTAGCTGTCTGTAGGCCTCACATCCCCATGATGGTGCCGTGTCTTTTTGTACTGACCCTGAAACTTCTTTTGTCTGTAGAAGACAGCCACTACCCACATCCAGCAGACATCACACGTTGGGAAGATGACAGGAGGAAGTGGCCGGATGTCCGCTCGGCAGACATCATTTATTGTTTACTCCACACGAAAGCATGCGACATGAAAAATGCTTATAATTATCTGAAGAGTGGCTGGGTCAGGCAGGTGCTCGTGCATGAGATTGATCGAGACTTTGCGATACTAAAGGCAGCTGTTCAAAGTTCGCAGTCCAGAAGGTCAAGTTGTGGCGGCAGGCTGCACCTGCATGGCCGGAGTGGCTAGAGTGTGTAGCCACATTGGGTAGTGCTATGGAAGGTGGACGCAGCAACAAGCAGAGGCTTCACTGGCAGTACGTGTACAGATGCAGCCATGCAATGGAACAAGGGCACAAGAAAGAACGTTGTGCCTGCTGCTCTCCACGACATTAGCTTCAGACTGGAAAGAGGACCATCTACAAGTACGGACACACATGTGCCCAAGCCAAAAAGGATTCACGCCTTCCGCAACGATGAGGAGCTCCACAAGCTTCTTGCCACAGCTCCATCGCAAGGTCTTTTCAACATACCATGCAAGTATGGCTATTGCCACACCACAGCTGACTTAGCTGTAGCTTTTAGGGGACTGGAAGGCAATGGCGCTACTTTAAACACACCATGAGGCGCAACGCCGAAGCTTGGGAAGCGGCGAGCGTATACACATAAGAGTAGGTCACACACACTCTCCCCTGGGCTTAGTTCCTGGTGGCGCAGCCTGTGCCGAGAGGCACATGCTCTGCTGCTCGCATTTAATATTTCCTCAATAGTACCATGTGCATTGATTCACTTGTCACACTGCACATGAGTGCTTGCCATTAATTTTTACATACTATGTTTATACCACACATGCACTCAAGCACACTTTACAACGGGACCTCTAGGCCATTTTGGAAAAATCACCATGCTTTGACTGCATATGTTTTCAAGGTTAGGAGGCTTGCTTCCCCGATTCAAGCTCTTGACCTGTCAGACCCCAATGACCCACATTTAATTTGCGTTTTGGTCACCAGGTTACGCCAGTTTTTGCGGCCTTCTAGTCTTTTTTGACTGGGTGCTTCGCCTCCTCGGGAGTTTCGAAGAGATCTGCAGTTCTGTATTTGCTTACGATTTGCAAGTTTTGGCCAACTGTGTGAAAATAAAATTTCCTTTTGTACTGTCCGCTTTTACTTGTCACACATTGTTCTGGTGAAAGCAGTCTCCAGCAGTATAAAAAAACAATTATGGTGTGGCCGAGATGGTGAGTGTAGCAGCTCAAGGCTTTTTGCCATTTCATATCGTCATGCAGAACTACAAAGGACAGACAGACCAATTAATTGTTTTTTTTTCCAGAATGGATAATTTATTCCTTGTGAAACTAATGGACAATTACAGGTAACAGCATGCCTAAAACCACACAAAAAGAGAAAAAAATTCAGAGCCCTTCCACTAATGTGAAGATGGAAGACCAGCGGATCTGTATTGGTGAATTGCTATATTGACTCAAGAAAGACACATACACACAACTTCTTTTTGTTACCATCTTTATTTAGCCCAATGCAGCAGAAGCAAAGAGGTGTCCAAACAGAGCCGACAAATCGGTCCCGACTCTCTCCAACTGTAGATTTTTGTCGATGTGGAAAGGGTGCTGCGGGGGGAGAGACTGACCAAAGTCTAGGCTCGCCGTCTCGGAACCTTTTTGAGGGAGGGCGCTCCTTAATTGTTGGGAGAGGGCAAGCCCATCCTTTGGTCAATCTCTCCCCCTGCAGCAACCCTTTCCACGCCGACAAAAATCGGGAGTCTGAGAGAGTCGGGACCGATTTGTCGGTTCTGTTTGGACACCCCTTAACACTTTCAATGACTAGGACATTCTTGTATTTTCATTATAGTCCCCATGACCAACAATGCACTTAACATGTCTCTTAAATACTCCTTGGATTTTGGAAAACCAGACTGCTTTGTCACATCCATGAAATATTAAAATCCTTCCTTAGCTCATCGTCTTGAAATTGGCGTGCTTGTACGCGCTCCTTCTAATGACAGGAGGAAAAATTCACTGGTGGCGAGGACTGGAGACTATGGACGGTGATGCAACACTTCAAGGCTCTGACTTTCCTGAAGAGTCACTTAAAGGAACACCTACGAGGATATGTATTTCACAATGATGAACGGGAGGAAGCCGTTCATATTATTTTCGGGCGTCTGACAATTGGCGCCAAAAATGTTTGGTGGCTCTGACAATTGTTTAGGGACGCCCGTGCTATCTCTGGCGAATTCCAACAACGGGCTGAAAGTTTGCCCGTTCAGACAACTCTCGTAGAATACCACAGTGGTAAGCCCTGCTCGACATTGTGGAATAGCGCTCTTGAGTTTCCTTTTACATAAGCAGGCAATGACGCCGAACACAGTAGCTGTAAATGGCCGTGTAATACGGGATCAGCAGACTAGTGGCAGGGACGGATAAGATACTCAAACAACACGTCCGCTCGGTAGCATATTGGCCATCGTGCTGATCTGATCTCGCACAACTAACATGCGCACCAGTTAGTCTCACTTCTTGCAAAAAGTGCCAAACTTTTCACAAGACAGGCCACAGCTTCCTCAGATGCCTAAAAGGCATACATGGGAGGTTTTAATGATATCTGCAGGAACCAGAGTGCTAGGTGGCCATTCTTAGAATTCTGCGTCTCTTGAATTGCCCAAGGAGATTGTGCCATGCAACAAGGACACCAGGACTTGCACATACTCAAGCAGTGCCTTTGCTGAAGCCCCATAATGAGATAAAGAAATACTGTTATGCACCAGTCTCAATAAAATTCTTGAAAGTATCCACTTGCAGAAATGCCAGGCTGCACGTAAGAAACAAATGGACTCATTCGTCATATGTCTGAGAATAGTCATTAAAAATAGTCATGATATTTAATATATTGTTGCATATTCCTAGTGTTCTGTGTTTTCGAAGATTATTTTCAATCTAACACTCGCAGTATCTAACTTTTTTTTTTTTAAATCCCCAATACAACCAAATTCGGGGTTCAATTTTGTCCGCCCAAATGATATCAACCCACCTGCTATGACCAAATAAAAAATGAAGAAAACAAGATGAGTGAACAAGAGGGAAACAAAGTTTTGTTCTCTCCGGGTGTTTTTTCTTCAGTATTATCACTCAAGAGGTTAACACAAATTGACAAAAAACATGTGACCATAAACATTTCAAAAACTTATCGTTGTGCATTGAAAGCGAAAATGCAGATGGCAGTCAAGGTTTCCCAGCACTGCAGCCAGAGTTTTCTCCAAACCTCTGGCAACTGGTGCACGGGAAGTTTAAAAACATCCCCTACGTTTGCACATGCAGAGGCACGGGGAGCACGGGCTCCGTGCTCCCCGTCATGGAAGCGTGGAAGTTGGTGGCGCTGTAGAGCTTGGCGACTCGACTACGCTGACATGGCTATAGCCTATGGCCAGAGACAGCTTCATTCTTAATTCCTTTTGATCATGATGATAGTGCTCTCCCAACTTCGTTTTCCATTACCTGTGCAGACGATATTGGTTCACATCCCCATGTGCCCTTATAAGACTTCCGTCTGTATTTTTGTTTCCTTAGGATTGTCTCGGCGAAATTTTGCGGTAAAATGGCAATTTGGCGCAAATGGTGCAGCAGCTCCATCACTGATAAATGCATATTCACAGCATTCTATATATTACATACAAACAGCTGTTTTATAAAAAGCAGTCATGAAATTACCTTACCTTTAGTGAAAGCAGGGACATTCATCTTGATGCCTCGTGCTTCCAAGTGGGCTTCCAGAGAGAAGCCTCGATCCGCCATAATTTCGTCACCCTTTTGTAGGTAATCTTCCACCCCGCTGTTCCTTACAATGTACTTATCCGAGGCCCTTCCACCATAGGCATCAGACACGAACATTATGAGCCCATTAGGTGCAATTACAGTGAGGAACTTCACTGTATTTGCAGCTTTATAGGAACTGTACGTCTGGGCACGGGCCATCAACTTCTTCGGCCTCTGCAAAATTATCTCCATGCAATCAAAAATGCATGTCGTCTTGCTATAACCATTCTGTACAAAAGAGGCTGGCATGCTACTTTGTATGCGTGATCGTGGCAACCAGATGACGACATACTGCATGATTCTTTTCAAGATTTCAAGCATCTTATTAAAGATGAAGCAGATGCGACTTACACATATGTTGAATCTTCTGGAAAGATCCCCATAAAGGAGGCCCAGACGTAGCCGCATCAAAGTGAGCAGCAGCTGATCTTCGAGAGGCACGCGAGAATTCGCTGTGCTCATCGAAGCTACCGACTCAGCTAAAGATAAAAAACAACCCTTGATACGCCAGTGTAAAACTCGATATCAGCACTTGACATCGAAATCCAAACAGCTGTTCTTGGCATCTTGACTCAGTAGTTGCGATCGGCCACTTCTAAGACCTCCCACTGGGTCCCTTGGCTCTTTGTTGTGACCTGCAAAGTGAATAACATACATGACACTAATAAAAAAATGAAACCTATGCTGTTGCTGCAGTGTTCAGATCTATAAAAATCAGTTTGGCACATAGACGCTTTGCATCAATTTCGCAAAGGCACCAACATCTTGCATACAGAATGACATATGTGGTGATTTATTTACTACTAACTATTATAACAAGTGGACCTTTTTTTAAAGATGTCCACGACTACACATGATGCGCTACGGATGCATGTCGATCGCACATAGCATCGTAACAAAACTTAACGTCACCACTGCAGTTGTTGCATACAACAAAACATGTCTTCCCACTGGACGTCATTTACGCAGCCCACTGCCGCCTCCCATTGCAATCGCACACAAACAAGCGCGAACGAAGTTTTGGAAGCCCCTATGTAGGTACCGTATACAAGTCCTACCTGCCCTGCTTGCAAGCAAAAGTAAAAACGGCTATGAGAGTGCGCCGACTGGTGGCGGCTCGAGTAACCGACGCGCGCAAAGCATCTATGTACTATTTGCTGAAGACTTAAAATAGGACAAACTGTAATATGGCAAGGATATTGAGCCAATGGTACCACATCCATTAAGCAAAAGTCACCACTTTGTAGTTTTCCTGCAATTCGTTTCACCAATTTTAAGTCACTGTTGTGCACATTGTGTAAACTTTTGAGTCGGCGTAAATGCTTGAGCTTGAGCGTCGGCTCGCTTGAGCCGACGGCATGCTTGCCGGCGTCGTTGGGTGCGTGGACAGGACTCATGTCGCGTTTTCCACTCAAATTCCACTGAAAATATTGTCTGAAAAAAGTTTACATGCCTGCCCCGCCAAGGCGACGAACTCGAAAACTAAACTGAAACCGCTGAAACTCTTATCGAACCTGTCCCGCGTTGTGGTGCTTTGGTACTTTCGAGTGAAGCTGCAGACGACAGGCTTTGCTTAAGATTTGGCAGTCTGGTGCTGTTTACGTTATCATCGCGAAAACTGATACCACTGATCTCTTAGTAGGCTGAATCGCGGATAGAGGCCTGTATTGCTAAGGTTGAGGGGCACCACCGGCGGTCATCGCTTGATACGAGCTAATGCTTGCTATAGGAGAAACGGGAATTTATTACGTTAGTAGGTTGTTCTCGAAAAAGACACTTCTATCGTGTTTTCCACAAATGACAGTTAATATTGTGGGCAACAATATTAAACGCATTAGCAAGCGACGTCGGTAAAGTCGGTAATGCTCTGGACCATTTTTTAATACCTAGGTTTGAACGTTAGACGAATGTCTATTTGATCTCCAAGCACCCCATATAATGATCCCAGCACGTCATAAAATACTCGCCCTTGAGCACCGCGTACAAGCTTCCTACTTTAGCGTGTTTTTCCCTTAGACTTGCGTGTATTGCCTGTTGTCAAGCAATGGCCGCCAGTGATGCCAGCGGCTGTGAGAGTTCTAATGCATTGCACCCGTCGAGTGCTGTACAGAGAACCGGCCCCGAACGAACTTGCCGAATGCACAGAGTCCAGACTTATGCTGAGGCCATAGGTGTTTTAGAAAAGTACTGACCTTAAACCGAAACTTCCGCCTTTTTGTTCGACGTGATGGGTGGGAATGCGAGAGTGCAGTCGCTGCCATCGTTTATCTATGAACTTTGGTTGCTGCAACATGTAACTTATATTTGCGATGACTTCCAATTAAGCAACTCGGCTGTCAGAGATATCTACAGACGGCGTAAGTTTCCGAAACAAGCTGACTACAAAACAGCATACACTAAAGAATATTGATGGCATTGTACGCGCAAAAGCTTGCTTCGTTTTAAGCATGGTATTATGAGTGAACCACTGAAAGGGTGTGGCTTAAATCTAGTTCGTTGGAATACCTAGCAATACGCTTTGTAAGACTTTTTATTTCCCTGGTGAGGAGGTTGAGAGCGAGAGTTTTCTCAAACCAAATACGACGGGGCAAGATAGCTGACGTTCAAATATGATTTTGCTCAAGCCTTTGGCGGCGTCTTCATGTTTAGCTTTCCCGGACGCTGACTGAATGCGTCACAGGTTTTTGCTGTGGGAGCTTTGTCGACAAATGATCCAGTTGATCTCGCGGCCTCTGTGTCTGTCCTGAGCCTTTCATTACACACTGGTAGGTTTCAGCGTCTGTACGGCAACATAGCGACTAAAATTTTACGAATAAAGCACGGGTCGTCGATTCCTCTCTCCGTGAAATATCAGACGCTTACAATTAAAGCTCGCGTTGGAGTTTGTAGCACGCGGGACGCGATTTCGAGAAGAAAATCTACTCTTTCTTTCGGTTCCGCAGCGAGAATGTCTTATCGTAGCAGACGAACACCCGTCGTCTGCTCTCGCTCCTCGTCTGAGCGAGGCATGACGGGATCGAATTTCGGCCCAAGGGTGCTACAGAGCCCGAAGGCAACACAAAGCGAACGGCGTGAACGCTCTCCCAGCTCGACTCCCCGCGCTGTCTCGTGCACCGCCTAGGGATCGCGGGGGATCTTTCGACCCTCCAAGGTCCAAAGTTGCAAAGTTGTGCGCACGCAGGGAGGAGGAAACTTTGCAGCGTTCTTTTGGTCACTCCCCCCCGCTATGTCAGAAAGCAAAGATTGTTGTGTTCCACGAGTTTAGCGACCCAGGAGTCTGCTGTGCCAAAAGCAAAGAGGTCATTAACAGTGCACAGCACGGCACGAGCTCACAAGCAACCACAGCTGTCTGCTTACCGTGCTGGGTAGCGTAGCCGTCCCCTGAACAGTCGTTGATTGAAGCCCAGTGTCGGAGGCAAGAAATGCATGCCGCAGGCAGCTGCTGTGCCAAAAGTAAAGCAAAGTCATTGACAGAGCAAAGCATGGAACAAGCTCACAAGCAACCACAGCTGTCTGCTTACCGTGCTGGGTAGTGTAGCCGTCCCCTGAACAGTCGTTGATTGAAGCCCAGTGCCAGAGGCAACAGTGCATGCCGCAGGCGGCTGCTGTGCCAAAAGCAAAGCAAAGTCATTAACAGAGCACAGCATGGAGCGAGCTCACAAGCAACCACAGCTGTCTGCTTACCGTACTGGGTAGCCTAGCGGTTCCCCCTACAACTGTCACTTTTACAAGCTGACGCTGAACACCTGGAGTAGCAGAGCTTGAGGGGGATTGCTGTGCAGAGAGTAAAGTAAGCAATCATTAATGCTGCAAAATATGGTGCAAGCTCAGAGGCAAGTACAAGTGTCTGCTTACAGTGCTGGGTAGCCGAGCAGTAACCCCAACAGTTGACGACTGAGGCCCAGTGCCAGTGGCAACAGTGCACGCCGCAGGAGTCTGCTGTGCCAAAAGCAAAGAGGTCATTAACAGTGCACAGCATGGCACGAGCTCACAAGCAACCACAGCTGTCTGCTTACCGTGCTGGGTAGCGTAGCCGTCCCCCGAACAGTCGCTGATTGAGGCCCACTGCCAGTGGCAACAGCGCACGCCGCAGGAGTCTGCTGTGCCAAAAGCAAAGAGGTCATTAACAGTGCACAGCACGGCACGGGCTCACAAGCAACCACAGCTGTCTGCTTACCGTGCTGGGTAGCGTAGCCGTCCCCCGAACAGTCGCTGATTGAGGCCCACTGCCAGTGGCAACAGCGCACGCCGCAGGAGTCTGCTGTGCCAAAAGCAAAGAGGTCATTAACAGTGCACAGCACGGCACGGGCTCACAAGCAACCACAGCTGTCTGCTTACCGTGCTGGGTAGCGTAGCCGTCCCCCGAACAGCCGTTAACTGAGGCCCACTGCCAGTGGCAACAGTGCACGCCGCAGGAGTCTGCTGTGCCAAAAGCAAAGAGGTCATTAACAGTGCACAGCACGGCACGGGCTCACAAGCAACCACAGCTGTCTGCTTACCGTGCTGGGTAGCGTAGCCGTCCCCCGAACAGCCGTTAACTGAGGCCCACTGCCCAGTGGCAACAGTGCACGCCGCAGGAGTCTGCTGTGCCAAAAGCAAAGAGGTCATTAACAGTGCACAGCACGGCACGGGCTCACAAGCAACCACAGCTGTCTGCTTACCGTGCTGGGTAGCGTAGCCGTCCCCGAACAGTCGCTGATTGAGGCCCACTGCCAGTGGCAACAGCGCACGCCGCAGGAGTCTGCTGTGCCAAAAGCAAAGAGGTCATTAACAGTGCACAGCACGGCACGGGCTGACAAGCAAACCACAGCTGTCTGCTTACCGTGCTGGGTAGCGTAGCCGTCCCCCGAACAGTCGCTGATTGAGGCCCACTGCCAGTGGCAACAGTGCACGCCGCAGGAGTCTGCTGTGCCAAAAGCAAGAGGTCATTAACAGTGCACAGCACGGCACGGGCTCACAAGCAACCACAGCTGTCTGCTTACCGTGCTGGGTAGCGTAGCCGTCCCCCGAACAGTCGCTGATTGAGGCCCACTGCCAGTGGCAACAGCGCACGCCGCAGGAGTCTGCTGTGCCAAAAGCAAAGAGGTCATTAACAGTGCACAGCACGGCACGGGCTCACAAGCAACCACAGCTGTCTGCTTACCGTGCTGGGTAGCGTAGCAGTCCCCCGACAGCCGTTAACTGAGGCCCACTGCCAGTGGCAACAGTGCACGCCGCAGGAGTCTGCTGTGCCAAAAGCAAAGAGGTCATTAACAGTGCACAGCACGGCACGGGCTCACAAGCAACCACAGCTGTCTGCTTACCGTGCTGGGTAGCGTAGCCGTCCCCCGAACAGCCGCTAACTGAGGCCCACTGCCAGTGGCAACAGTGCACGCCGCGGGATTCTGCTGTGTCAAAAGCAAAGAGGTCATTAACAGTGCACAGCATGGCACGAGCTCACAAGCAACCACAGCTGTCTGCTTACCGTGCTGGGTAGCGCCGTCCCCTGAACAGTCGCTGATTGAGGCCCACTGCCAGTGGCAACAGCGCACGCCGCAGAAGTCTGCTGTGCCAAAAGCAAAGAGGTCATTAACAGTGCACAGCACGGCACGAGCTCACAAGCAACTACAACTGTCGGCTTACCGTGCAGGGTAGCCTAGCGGTTTCCCGAACAACCGTCAACTGAGGCCCACTGCCAGTGGCAACAGGGCACGCTGCAGGAGTCTGCCGTGCCAAAAGCAAGCGGCCATTAACATTGCACAGCACGGAACGAGCTCTTAAGCAACTACGACTGTCTGCTTACCGTGCCGGGTAGCCTCGCGGTTCCCCCTGGAGCAGCAGAGCTTGAGGGGGATCGCTGTGCAGAGAGTGAAGTGAGCAGTCATTAACAACGCACAATATGATAAAGCTGAGCGGCAAGCATGTGAGTCTGCTTACCACATTGGTAGCCAGTGGATCTCGACTGAGTCCAATGTTTGTGTCGATGCTTGCCAGGGGTTTTCTATCAGAGTATAACATGAATGTAATCTAACCACTTTCAGCACTTCTGCTGGTGAACAAAAAAGCCGTCTTGTCAATTAAATCATCTTCATAATAGACCATTTAAGAAGCATGCCACCCGAATTATAATGACCTAACTTCTAAGCATCCTACCTGGCCTCCTCGTAGCACGAGGATGAAGACCGTGGAGACTTTTTGTAGAGTTTCTGCAAAGAAGAAACATTTCTATGTTGCCCGATATGTATGCCTTTAAGCTCTCGGCAATACATAGCTTCCACTGACGTGATTTGGACCGCCATGCTTGGTGGCTAAACTTCCGTGAGTATTTCCTTCACAGGGCTTGTTTTGCCCCGT